>JANSTX010020395.1:0-16202 GCA_027564355.1 Penthetria funebris
TCCTTTTCACAGCCTTTTCGACCTCCAATGGAGTAACTGCATTGACTGGCCCCAAAATAGGATTTGATTCCGAAATCTTACTCACTGGTACTAACTAACTTTTTTAATAGCATTCCTTCCGTAACGTTTTTTTTTGGTCGACAAAGTCCCTTCTACTTTGGTGTGACTAATAGAGTATAGCCCTTGAGCAGTAAAAATTAAGATGACGATGATAAAGGTTCGAATAGCATTGTATTTGTGACATGATGATATTAATTCGTCACTTTCCACGTTGAAGATGCAAGACTATGCACTGCGAGTCACACTACGAATCACGGATCATGTTCATCAATTTAGACGGTCATTGTATAGCTTTGAAGAATTGTTCCATATCATAAACACAAACGGATGCTCAACAAACCACAAATACAATTCGATTCGATTTATCGACTATGATCTGCCGAGGCCGAAATCAGACTGTTTTTTTTTTTTACGAATACTCGGTTCCAAGACTATCACGTTTCTACACATATGCAATTTACCAAGTCCCATTTTCCATTCGGTCGGAATATCATCGGATGATTACACTTCACCAATCTTGGCATGGGATACAAAGGCCATTTTGTCCAAGTTCAATTTTAGCATTTCTGACACAATATTATCAGCGCGGGCTACATTGCAGAATGTTTAAAGTTGTAACATAGATTTTATTTCGCCTAGATATGGTATAGAATCTTGAAATCTTCATGGTATCGTCATTCTATCAATTGGACTCAGCTCGGTCAAGTATTATACCGGTCTCATTTCAGATTAAACAGGAGCAACTGTGTATTTATTGAACGTCCTGTTCCATAGTATACTTTGTAGTCAGATTTCTTATCAGACACCAGGTTCTCCTCATGGTATTTGAATTTACAGCAGTATTGCTATATAATAGTTTCGAAATGTTCAAAGTATTGTTGTAATAATTTCGAAGTGTTTGCGCTTCTCCCAACCTATTCAATTGACTACACTCTGTTCGTAGATTTCCGTACATTTCATATACATTGGTCTTATTAATTCTTCTCATTATTAAATTCTATGAATTATTGTTCACTCATTCTTTCGTATCATAATTGATGGAAACAAGAACATTTTCACACCAATTCACCTAAATGAATTTAGCAAAAATGTTCCAATCTCCTGCCGAACATAATCATGAAATAAGCGTGAAGTTTAAATTATTCCAATACAGTCTTATAGCATCGTTCTGCAGTCTAACATCAATACGTGTCACTGTTTCATGCTATAATTGAATATTTGCAAGAAGTTTAATATAAATTTGATCAAGAATCAAATATTGAGTTTTTTCACTTCCTGTTAAATCGTTGGTATACTTGGTTACTGGTGCGAGAGTCTGCGGATAACCAAGTTGACCTTTAGATTATTTTGTGATTGAATATAAACGCTTTAACGTAATTGGTATTACAAAACTTACTAACCCACATTTGGATATACGTGGTTTTTTCATTGTCTAGTCTCGAAGAAACATCGCAATATTTGATCGAACATGTGGAGATATGATTGTGTCAAAGTAGAGTCAAAAGAGCAGAGATACTACATAACAACATTCTTAAAATGAATATGCTACCCGTTCTAATAATGATTTCATAGGTGTCGACATTGTTTAAAGCATTTAAAAGTTTTTTATTTCATTATTAATCATCTTTAGTCAATTATATAAAGTTTTAATTGTAGATAAAGTCCTGAATAACAGAAAACAATAGCAACTTTTAATCTGAAACTTTGAATCTGACTTAGTCATACATAAAGCAGAGCGCTTTCAATACAATCGTCATTGACGTGAATTGACCTTTAGCAAAACAGACAAAGCAAATTGATTATATTATGATATCATTCGTTCATCAGTCGAGAAACCCTAATATGTTTATCATATTTAAATCAATGCAAATTAATCATTAATTAAATATTGCATTTTGCGTCTTATTAAAAAGAAAAATAAACAGAAAATTTATCAAAATAAAAATACCTGTGCTGCAGAACATAAACCTAAAACCGCTCCCATTATTGCAATTTACTAGACACAAATAAATCAGCGAATCATAAAGTAAATGAGTGACTAATTAAACACAATTAGGATAAAATAATTAATTTCGTAGACGATCTTAAAATATTGAATTTTCTCTACAAACAAATAAATAGTTTGTTTTACACACAAATAAAATATGTCTGCCTGAAATGTCATTTTTTGTTCTTAAGAACTATTTTATGATATTGAAATGAAGTAGTAGAAATAAAAAAAATTTATATGAACGTACTCTTCTATAATATGTATTTGTAGACAAATTGTGATTAGGTCAGTTTAGTAATGTCAGAGGATCATTAGAAACATAATAATTTGCCAAATTTACATAAAACAAATTTTTCTTTAAATTTTCAAAATTTACTTTCCAATTTCTATTATTATTTATTTTCAATAGATTTAAATTATTTTAAATTTAAAATTTAAAAAAAAAAAATGTCCAGTTTATTTAGTAATGTTACAGTTGGTCAAAAAATTGAAGTATTTGCATTGACAAAGCAATTTCAAGAGGATAATTTTCAAAAGAAAGTTAATTTGAGTGTTGGCGGTGAGTATGAAAAATTGTTTTTTTAAAATTTAATTTCAATTTAAAAAATTTAATTAATTTTAAAATATTTTTTTAATTATTAAATTGAAAATTTCTTGATTTCTTTTTTTTTTTTTTTTTAAATCATAACAGCATTTATGTAATTAATCTTAAGAAATTGATGTATCAATCCGTCAAGGTCTAACAAGGTTAAATAGAAATTTATAATGTTTGACCTTTTCACTTTGTTGCAATAACATTTTATTTATTTATAAATTTATTTTTGATAATTTCTAAACTAATAAAAAAAGAAGCAAGCACTCATATTTCTATAATTACATATTATTTCATCATCAAAAGTAAATAAAAATTGTAAACGTAAAAATATCTCGATAACATCACAGTACAACATGTACAGATAAATATTTTGTTTGTCGCATTTATCGATTCGCATACTGAATAATTTTGGTACTTCGACACTCAATACAAATAATGTTATATTGAATCGATAAATGATAACATATTGTTTAATTATTAGTTGTGTATATACTCAAATTGATAGCAAGCAAATGTAGTAAGTAATAAACTCATGACAATTATCTGTTTTTGATAAAATAAAAAACAATTTTACTTTAATATCATCATCATCATCTCAACCATCGCTCTATTATCCATTCTTTTTCTTCTCCTTTCTTGCTTTATTCCTTATTCAGGGTTGGCCCTCCTATTTCTTATTGTATTTCGCCACAAGCCCTCTGTATTGTTTCTATGTGCACTTTATATGCTCTCATCTCTGTTGTGTGCAGTTTATACATACGGTCTCTTTTAACAGCCCTACATTCAGTACCGTAAGTCATTGACAGTTTCAAACACCTTTCCAGTTTGTTCGCATTTTTCGATCACATAAAACTCCAGACACTTATCACCACTTGATTCAACCACAGTTTATTCGATGTTGAAATACATGTATTCTGTTTTTTGTGCGTGCGTGACTCCAATAACGAATTCCAGAAACTGATTTTACTTTCAATTTCAATCACTTAATAGCTTCGTCTCTACGAATTTGCCATCTCACCTCAATATAGGATTTGATCAGATGATGAGCATCGGTGTATCCCACCACCAATTTCCCCTTTCAATAATCAAAGAACCTTTTGACATATGGATATATTGTTTTGACTTCTCTTTGCAAATTTTTTTTACCGAAATTGAATTAATTTTATATTTCTACAATAAGTAATAAACAAATAATAAATAATTTCCTTTCTTTTACTTACCTGACGCAAAGTCTGTAACCCAACTACGGCTAGAGATACCGAGGTTGTTCAATTTAAGCAATTTTCGCCATTTTCATTTTAACATCACTAATCCCATGGGTAACTCGTTGCCGAACATATTTTTATATATAGCCCATGAGTTTCTTCAACAATTTTCTGTTCAACTATTATCGAATTGACAACAGTAATAGCCTAGGCTATTGCTCTGGCAATGGCGGCATAGTCGCCATATTGTCGTGATTTTCATTAAATTAAGCTAGACTATGGTAGCCGGTCGTGTTCTCTTCTCAAGCAAGACCCGAATGCTTTTTAACGTCACTGCCCAGTCCATTACTGGATTAAATTGGGCGTTTTGTTTTTTTTCTTATCAGATAGTCTGTAATATTTTCAAATTGTTGCTTACACTTATCGCCAAAACGAATATAATTTTAATATAACAAATAGAAATGATTGGGGGTGTTAAATTTTTTGTTTCTTTTAAAAATAGCTTATCGGACAGCAGATGGACAACCATGGGTTCTGCCTGTTGTTAAAAAGATTGAAATACAAATTGCTGAAGATTCATCTATAAATCATGAATATATACCAGTTTTGGGTACCGATAGTTTTACGAAGGCTTCAACTGCTTTACTATTAGGTGCTGAATCATCTGCAATTAAAGAAAATCGAGTAATTACATTTTTTTTTTTATATAAATGAATGATAATTTTACTTTAAATAATGTTTTTTTTTATTTTAGGCTATTGGTGTCCAAACATTGTCTGGTACTGGTGCCTTACGTTTAGGTGGTGAATTTTTAACAAGAAAATTACATCGAAATGTTATTTATTATTCTGATCCATCATGGGGTTAGTATTTTATAATGTTAATGGGTTTTTTCTTTTATATTATGTTTTTTTTTTGTAATGGTTATGGATCAATATTATGTTTCTTTTGATTTTCATCTTTTTCATTTTGTTTTTCAATTTTTAAATTTTATGTTATTCAAAAATATTAATATCTTGCAGAGTAAAAAATCCAGTATCACTTGTTTTCTGTTGCTTATTCAAATCATTCATTTAATTTATAATTTTTCTTTTACTTGATTCAATATATTTTCTGCTTGTTTTACACTCACTTTTGATTCTATACAAATTTGGGTATTAGGTGGTAAATATGTGTAGTAGAAGATAAACATAATATCGGACACGATATGTTATTGCTTGATGTTTTTTATTAAAGCTTTTTAATGTATCCACTTTATCATAATAATAATATTATGAAGAATCCGTCACTTGGAAGTGTTATCATTTGCAATTACAGAAGTTCAAACCATCACAGCGCTTATTTACGCACAGTAACTCGATTGTCGAAATTGTCGTTTGACATGCCCTTCAATCACACACGATAATTTTTTTTTTTTGGTGTTACGTGTGTTGCGTATGCTTAAGTTGAATACGTTCAGCTTTTTAAATCATATTTTAAACTCAAATCTGCCAAATTTGATAACAAACACTTTGAGTGACGGATTCCTTTCAATATTGCTATCATTAATAAATATCTTTAAATAATGATCCTGATCAGAAAAGAAACTACATATGCACATTTAACTTTAATAATAATATAGAAAATCACTTCAAAGTGTTTTCGGCCGCTGGTTTCACAACATTATCAACTTATAGATATTGGGATCCGAATACAAGAGGCATTGATATGAACGGTAAATAAAATAATAAGTTAATTCAATGACAATTAAAATTATAGAAATTTATCTATATAGGATTTATTGAAGATTTAGAGCAGGCACCTGAAGGAGCTGTTATTGTATTACATGCATGTGCTCATAATCCAACAGGATGTGATCCAACTCAAGAACAATGGAAATTAATTGCTGATGTAATGGAGGTGCGTGTGTATATAACATTATTTAGTTATTTTAAGTTTCTGATTTAGAGTTGCTATTTTTTTTTTTTTTGTTTTAGAGAAAAAAACTATTCCCATTTTTCGATTCAGCTTATCAAGGTTTTGCCAGTGGTGATCCAATTCGTGATGCATTTAGTGTACGTTATTTTGTATCGAGAGGTTTTGAATTATTTTGTGCACAATCTTATGCGAAAAATTTTGGACTTTACTGTAAGTTTTTCAAAAATTAATAGTTTTTTTTTTACTATTAATTGTTATTTTTTTTCATTTTCCAATTGATTAGCCGAACGTGTCGGTAATTTAGTTGTTGTACAAAATGATTCAGCAACAACGGAAGCTGTACAATCACAATTAACATTATTGATACGTGCAAATTATTCAACACCACCAGCATTTGGTTCACGTATTGTTAGTACAATATTAAATGATAAAAAATTACGTGCCGAATGGATGGAATGTATAAAAATTATGTCATCAAGAATATTAAAAATGCGTCAAATGTTATTTGATGAATTGGTTAAATTGGACACACCTGGTAATTGGAAACATATAACTGAACAAATTGGAATGTTTTCGTATACAGGATTGAATCGTAAGTTTATTAAATAATAATCGAATAATCGCATTTCATTAACTTCATTGATGAACTACTTACGTTTCTAATTACTATACAAACGTACATTTCATAATGGATAATATTTAATGATTATATTATTCTTAATTACTGTATCCTCTAGCATTTTGTTTGTCTTTTTCTCTTTTTAGCTGCACAAGTTAAATTATTGATAAATGATTATCACATTTATTTGCTATCAACTGGCAGAATTAATATGTGTGGATTAAATGAAAATAATGTTGCCTATGTCGCAAATGCTATTTATACTGCTGTTACGACAATATCAAATTAAAATAACAAATAAATAAAAAAATAACAAATAAATAAAAAAATAAAATTAATGTAAAAGACACACCGAGAGAGAGAGATCAGGAGATAGCCAGAGGAGTCCAAGAAATTTGATTTGCGTATCTATTGAAGTAATAGAAATGTGGGCAGAATTTTATTTTATTATTAGATGTTTTTAAGAATTAAAATAGTTCATCAAAATCACAAATTTAACAAATAATGTAGCATTTATTTCTATTATTAGTTTTTTAAACACACATTTTCTATAGATTATCTTTAATGAATTAAGTGCAACTTTTATGTAACCAGAGGAGATACAAAGTTATGACAATATTATTGTATTTAAATTGCATTTTATAAACAATATTTTTTTGATTATTTACTACTTTTAAATGAACTACTCGTATTATTTGCTTTTTTTTTTTTTGTAAAATATAATTTTATAGAATAAACGCATTTCAATGAAAAAAAAGAAATTGTTTGTTTTTGAAGTAGTGTCCTGCATCATCATCATTATCTTCATAATATTCACGAATACACCGATTAGTACGAGCATTGAGCGTCAACAAATAACGATCAGTTATAAAACTGTACCAATTTGCTATTTATAAAAATTTGAAACAATTATCTAGCCTCATTAATATTCTGTATCTGACATCAAACACAAAATTTATAAACAGCATGAATCTTAAATAAATCATAAAATATGTATATAAATTAAGGTTAAATAAAAAAATCACTTCCAACTGGTTACTGAATAGTAGATTGTTTCGTACGCTTATTCCCTAAATTGAAGAAAGCAACACCTAATCCGTTCTGCTTTCTTCAATTTAAATAGGATTACAATTTCTTTTTAATATTTACTTTCATAATAATGCTAATATATTCCATTACAGCACACTAATATGCATGAGAACGCCCATCCAATGTCCATAATTTAATATTTCATATCAGTTATCACAATACCATCTTGGGACCTATGAGTGCCATATAGTAATGTATTCTTCAGCCATTGTACATAATATTTAATTTTAGAATGTTAGTGATGTTTTACCTGATTTCGACGTTAAAAAGTCTAATTTTCACACATATTTCTACGGGTAGTAAACCACAAGTATATTTTCTATACTTTAAAATATATTTATTAGTATGTTATTGATACAGTGGTCATTTAAAAATTAGTATTCTCAGCATACGTAACGATATCGCTAATCTATTTATAGGAAATAACATCAACGCTACCAATCTAGATAGTAATGACCTTATACGCCAATAAATAGGCTCAAATGAAACAGGAATTTGTTTAGCTGGATGGAAACAAAGAGGAGAAAGGTCTACATCGACTAAACTTTTTGTTTTTTTGAAAAGATGACTTACATATTCATGATTTTCATTCAAATCTCTATAAAATTTAAATTTTTTGCTTACTCAAGGAAGAATTTCATGCAGATACACATTATAAGTATGAAAACTTGGAATTGGAGAATAAAAATGTCTAATTTTCGATCATGCAGACATTACAGTGAACAAATATTTAATATTATTGTTAAATAATAACTCGTATAATATAAAACATACACTTAATTGAATTTAAATGTGATTTTTAATTAAAAATATACAAGAAAAATCAACACTTATTTCATTATTTCGAAAATTGAAACTGACTGTATAAGCGAATAACATTTTTATTACAATACATGTCATTAAGCTGTCCGCTATCAAATTTCAATAGAATGGCCAACAACCATATCACAATAATAAAAATAATAAATACAACATAGACTAGTTGAGTGAAAATTTGAAATTTCAGAGCATTTCCCGCGTTATATATATTTAAACTACACTTCCTAACGGACTCTACTCACTACAGGCGAAATTATACTCCATTAGTCATAAATAAACACCCCACATTCGTTATATATATGTTTTTTTGACATTTTTTACGTATGCGCATAATGGTCTACTGAACATTTTCTGTCAGCCTACCTATTAATAACGCAAAACTTTTGCACGTTAATTCTAAATGACCTAATCTCTTCTAATTTAGTTTTTGAATGATTTATATTGTGCGTTCTTAACCTCTGCCAATCGACCTTAATCAGTATGCAACCCATGGATGCTATAATACTATATGCCGAGATTTAATTTCGTAAATGTCATTGTAATTAATAATAATCACCTGGTTTTGAGCATTCGGAGTAACATTGCAATATTGTAATTTTTTACTTTTTTTTTTGTGTTAATTACGCTAAAAGTGGCCGTGAATAATAACATTGTATCTGTATTATTCGTGAAATGTGGTCATCCGATGGTATTCCGACCGTTTGGAAAACGGTACTGATAATCGCAAAGTGCCAAGGAAGGGTAACTTGAGTGTATGTGTGAATGGCAGTGGCGTATTTAAGTGGGTAATACAATAATACAATGAAGAAAAATTTCAATATTTGGGCAGTAATTTGTCAAGAGATGGTGTGGTGTCTATTTAAATCAAATTGTTTATCGATACTAAGTGACGAATATCATCCTACTACAAATCCACAACTTTTCGTCAATAAGTGCCTTAGACGCATATTATTAAACATCTTAAAATTAATTTGTGAAGTCATCTGAGGTGTCAATGATATCGCAATATTGGAATCTGCAGGATAGTGGAAGACCTTATCGTTCAAAAATAGTGTTGCTAAAAAGTATGATTAAAAAGGCAGGTACCGCAATAGTTAGATGTGCAGTGAAGTGAAAGTGCTGGCTACAAATCTCAAACAATGGTGATTATTCGTTAACGTATTCTATGCGTAGGTTGAGATGATAATGATTATTCGTAGTATTCAAAATTCTCGTTAAACTGTATTATGGATAAAAGCAATATAACTTTTATTAATAAATAATATTTTACTTGAATAAAGGATACTCAAGAGTCTTTCAAACCCTTTTATTTTTCTCTTATTTGAAAGAAAAGTATAAGAAAACAAAAAGTTTTCTTAAAATTTTCCTTACAAATACATACCTTGAATGTTTTTAATGTACTCATATATACGATTACGTAAATTGTATAATATATGGAACACAGAAGAAATATTCCTTTTATGTTGGATTTCTCCTTATAAAAGTTTTAAATAAAATCACTTTTAAGAATTCATGTTGAAAATCGTTAAAATTTTTTTGAAATTTCATCTCAAAATCATTGAAATAAGATATGGTTTGTAATTTGAAAAAAATATCCTAAATATAATGTATTCATAGACGCTATCCCATCCAAAGATCTGTAATAAATGACCTCTTTTTTTATATTTTTTCTTAAAAAGCTGAAAATATTGGCTTAGAAATCAGACAATATAAAAGATTAAAGGGTATTTTAAAGAAAGAAATTCAATATTCAAATTGCAAGATAGTAGAAAGATGCTCCTTATTTACAGTTATCAATATAAGATCTGAGTTTATTTATTATAGTAATCTCGTGCTCTGGGTCATGATCAACCGCAAAAATAAATTGAATTCCTTACAAAATGGTTACAAATTATGGATGATTAACTTGCAATGTATAATTAACAATTGCAGTACTATATGGATCAACAAAATCATGACGGAAGCTTACCACCTGCATTGATTAAATAAAAAACATCACATTCAAACAAGAGATATGGTTTGCAGAAATGAGATTTTTCAGCAAATTGAAAGATATATCGAGTACTTTAAAGAGTTCCTAAATAATCCCGAAGTTCATGTTGCTCAGAGTCTAGATAATCATTAAAATTTTCTATTTCGAATTTACTCAGAGTTTCAGTAACTATTAATTACCATAAAAGTGATAGTAATACCTCAACTTCTGGCATGTTGTCTTATTTTAATACATGATTTGAACATACATACAGCGTGTCGTCTCGAAATATTTTACCTACCTTCATATCATTCCAGTTGTAATCATTAAAAACTCATACCAATTGAGAGACTGTGTCGCATTAAAAAAATAAAAAAATATAAACTGTACTAGAAACAGCTATATGATGGGATTAGAAGAGGTCATATATTTTATGCTATATTTGTGTGATGAGGCAGTGTGTAGATGGAAAGTGATTATAAAACGATAGGTGATGTAATTCATTACCTTATAAGAAAATTGTTTTGAACAAATCTGTAGAGGATCAGAATGAATTTTATAGTTTATTGCATTGTAATCAACTGGTTTCTCAGTAGATCTCAACTTTCCTTAATATTAGTCTTAAAATCATAATAGAATCAGAATGTTCATAATACAAATGTAGTAAATTAGAGCACTTAGAGTATATATGTAATAAACTTTAGTCAATGTTTCACTATAAGAATAACCATCCATCAGACAAAGGAATATTTACAGACAATTTTTTAATAAAGCAGTTCCGAAAGTTGAAAATGTTGCATTATCTATCTAGCCTGAGATCGACATAAATATCAAGGTGTCGCTCCAACCGCTAATCGGCTACTATAATTACCTTCACCTAAATCTGTCTGTTGCAATCTCATATAACTAGTGAATACAGTGGATAAATGAGACTAAGATAGTATATTTGTATCAATTTGAAACTAAGTTGAGAATTTATTTACTATCATTAATTGTGAATCCAACAGATAAATTCAAAATACCTACAAAACATTAAGATTTCACATATCTCTTGTAAATGTATGTACTAAATATGCTGTTCCCTTAAATTCGCATAGAAATTTATAAATGAAGGATCATATACAAAAAGACAATCTCATCATAAAGGGTTTGTAAGGGATTGACTAAAAATTGCACATCAAATAAAATAGTGCTTGAAAATATATATCAATATAAATGTGTTTTTTCCTTATCCCTATATTTTCCAGATGTTTTATTTTCATCTGTTATTTCGTTTTTCTTCCTTTTTTTTCATCTGAATAGTTTTTTTTTTCTGTGCTAAGAATGATGATTGTAATTTCATCTATTTTTTATGCTACCCCATATAACGAGTATAGGTGTGTATGATATAATATAGAAATGTACACAATATTCTGTTTCCTTGAATGCATATAGACATTTATATTCAAACATCTGTAAAATTGTTGAAAATTTTTCATTTTCTAAATAAAACAAATATAGTTCACATTATATTAATAATCAGAAGACATGCTTTACTCTACGTGGAAGGAATGAGCATTAAAGAACAACCGTCAATGTACACGCTATTTGGCTACTGCCGCTACTTCCCTCCATTTCCTATGACTTGACACCTTGAGTTTCCTATTATTCTGACGAATTTCAGTCAAGTGCTTATTTTGTAATATCACTGACTATTAGCCTCAGTGTATTCAACTTTTTACTATTTAATGTATTGTATACAATATTATTTGATTTTTAATATAGTCTGTCTAACAATATTTTTTAAAATAAATATATGATCTGTGCAGGAGGCATCAGGTCTGAAACTTTTGATTGATTGTTTCCAATACCCTTATCTAAAACTATTTATTATAGTGCAGAACAATAGAGGAGTTCTTGGAAGAATGTGAAATAGAGGTGACATATGTGAGTAACTTTTTGCAAAATTTTGAACAATGATGCATATGCAGTCTAATGGAAAGATAATGTATTAATGAGCAAGGGCAATATTCTACATCAATAAATAGATTTATATTTATCAATTTAATGATGTAGTATTTAATATCTGAGTACGTGGTAGGTTTACAGACTCAAATCTTTTTATTTCACTAATGAAGCATCCAATAATATTGTCAAATATATGCACAAAACTTACTTAACATATAGCTTTCTAAGACACCAGATCTTAAACGTTTACTGTTTGCACAATATTCATAAATTTTGTTACTTCTATTTTAGGATTTGTAATAGGTGAACATAGCCAATATAGCAGGTAAATTTTATTAGCAAATTAATTACCATAAACAATTGAATACAAAATTCAGGTGGCTTAGAAAGAAACATGTATGCAATCGTGGCGAATGTTTCGAGTGTAACCGTGAAGCGCTAGCTAGTACATATTATTAGCGGGCTGTGTAAATGGCGAAAATGACTGATAGCATCGCATTTCTACCATTTTGAAGATCATAACACTCCTAATTAAGACTACTTTCTGCTGAAAACATATTCCTATTTATATATTTTATAAAAATTTGGGAGATATTCAGAATTGCTCAAACAACAGTTAGGATTCTTCTGAGGATGCCGAACAAGTAATTTTTAAAGAGAGTGACGATACACTATGTTGACTCAATAAGTTAAATGGAACAAGGGAAATGAAGAAGAATGAATGTAGAAAGTTATTCCGTATTCAGTTTTGAACATACAGAAACTTTTTGCCATGTAGCTACTACACACTCGCTTTATTTATGAATCTAAATCTTTATTATATTTTTGCAATTTCTTAACATTCCATAAATAAATTGTGCCATAATAAAGTTTCATTACGAAAACTAAAAATGTTGAAAAACACTAAAAACACAAAAAAAGGGAAGAAAAAAAAAAACTGGCAAAGGAAATTTTAGATTTATTCACATGTACATAATATTTTACATTAGAAAAGAACATACTTTTAAATGCATTACGACAGTGGAGTGCGGGAAACTCCATAAATTCCACTGAAAGAATGCAGTTCTACTTGAGGTACTCGTACAATTTGGGATATACATTTTTTTTATTGTCTCTATTCTATAGGATATTATACGATGTTACTTTTATATATTCGAATAAGGACATAAGTTTATAGTTAAGGAATGGTTAAACCTGTGAAATTTATGGTAAAGTGTCCTTTTTCTGTTTTTCATACTTGAGGAATATTTATTGATTTAACTTTATATAAAATATAGCATCTCTCACTCTGGTATATGTTCAAATCATAAACCTGGATATAGGATATACATTAAAGAGGCAATCAATTTCGGATATTTATTTGATTTTCGAACATAAAATCAAAAAGTAGATTTGGATTTTAATTGATTTTCGGGATAAAAAAAAAAAAGGTTTTATTACGAAAGAGTAGTTAGTAGTAGTATGATGGTGTGCCTTATTTGTTTTATCATTTGTTAGATTTCTTACAAGATATACAGCAGTTTCTTCAGGTTCAGGTCAATAATTTTATTATCATTTGACAAGTAGCAGTTTTCAAAATATTAAGTAATTGGCAGTTCCATTCACCAATTCTATTTTTAAATACAAAGCTAAATAATTATACGAAAGCTTTCTAGTTGATAATTTTATTAAGAGGTACTCTTAAATTTACACCAAAGACATGAACCTTGGTATGCTTTCATACTGCTGTAGTAAATTTCATTGTAGACATTGTACAAGCTGTCAATAGTTATTAATGTATACCAAAATTTTGACGTAACACAAGCATCTCTAAACTGTGAGACAATTCTGAGAGAAATTGCTATAAATATTATATAATAATTTATTTATTTTGGTAAACAAATAATCTCATCACATAATTCAATATAAAATTAACGTACTTATTTATTCTTAAAATTTCATCTACTGAAACATCCTTGATTTTATTTCAAAAATCCAAAAGTATTATCTCAAGGATACGTAACTGCTTAATGGTGTAGGATTATGTCATGAATATAAAATTTGTTTTTTTTTGTTCATATTTTTGATGTAAAAAAATGATAATAATAATAAACACATAGATGCCTTTTATCGTCACTACATTGTTCCTGCTTGTCGTGCACTTGGTGATGATGGTGACAAAAAACAGTGAACCAAATAATATTAGATGGTGTGTCTAATTATTCGTTTAACATCTTAACTTCTAAATTTATCTTCAATGAGAAAATTTTACAGACATTTGAAGAATGAGCTGTAACGACATAAGAAAACAGCTCACAAATTGGTATTAAAATGAGTATTCCCGTTATGGTTAACGGTCAATGGTGAAGATATTAAAGATGTGGAGCACAACTAATATTTGACAATAAATGGTGGTGTTGCACCAGATATCAGAGTCTATATATACTGAGGACTTAGCAAATGTTTATTATACTGTATGCATTCTTGCATTCGTCACAAATTTCAAAAAATCTAACGAGTCGGTAACTAACGTTAACCAAAAAAATAGGTTCTCAAGATGAACATTGTTCAAATGCTAAAGTGTTAATATTAAAAAAAAAAAAAAGATGTATAGTTGTCACTAGTCTAGTTTATAGACGCTTTAACTTGGTAAAATGCGGTATACAACTATAACTTGCATTGCTATTTGTAATTTAAAGCTTGTATATTCACTATCGCCAATCTTTTAAGGCTTCGAAATATGTTGCTTTGCTATACGTACATTCATATATGATTATTTGTTCTAATTTATGGTAATAAATGTTACTGAAAACATCTAATCCAATCAATACATACATACCTACAGTCATATCCTGTTAAAAACGTCAACCCTTAAATATTAAATTCTCGTCATAATAAATCTATCAATTTCACATAATGAAATGACATTTATTTTGCCATTATCAACAGTATAAGCGATGAATTTTCCGTAATGAGGTGAAAAACAATATAAGAAGTTAAGAAAAGGTCGGAAATGTGGAAAAATGTCTAAATTTCATTATAGCAGATTTAACTGATTTTTTTACTATCTACTGTAAAATAAATAGCAGTGTTTTTTTTTTTTTGCGACAATTTGAGGACGGATGCCAATTTAAATTAGAAATAATTTAGTATCCACCTTTTTATAGTTTTCCATTTGCTTCAGCAGTTCTTTATACAATTAGAAAGTTTATATAGTTTAATGAATGTATTCATTTAAAACTACACAAAAACCCCATTTGGTGTACGGTATACCTACCCTTATTTAAGTAATGTGTTGCAAGTACTCGGTATATATACTACTATATATGGAATTATATATTATTTATGGAAAATGCCACTTTCCGTATATTATTACAGTAAGTTTCTAAATTGTATCACTTTAACCCCATTTTATCAGTGTTAAGATGGTTAAAAGTATAGTCATCAGATCCTGTATGTTACTGTATATACTCATATTTGGATATACGACTATATATAGTTTTTGCATATTATTAGGGTCACGGTATGTTGACAATGTTGAAAAGTTGTTCATTAGGGAATTATTTAACAGGTGAATTTTGTGTTTTGAGTATAATTAAATTAGGTTAATACCATATAGATTAAACATTTTAGTAGATACTGAATTTTCCTACTGTATATTCATACATATGCTTCCAATTATTGTTTAGAATAAACTAACTAAGAATCACTGACATATAAATCACGAAGATAGCTTGAAAATATAACGTGTAAGATTGTGGAAACTAATTTGGAATTATATCCAAATTGTGATGTTCCACAATGTGATGTTAAATATTCATAGCGATTTTTAAGAGTTAAAGGTTAATATCGCTGCTCTCGGTTTTTCAAAATTAAACAATAAATTAATGAATTGACGCTATAGCTATTTATCTGGATTATCGACCCTGATGGTTTAATCTAAAAACTGAAATATATGCTGCAACTCTATTTTTACTTTTCATTGCTGACTAAACAACTTCCACTCCAAT
>JANSTX010020406.1:0-16201 GCA_027564355.1 Penthetria funebris
GAAGGAGTACTCCAATTTTCCTCATCTTCGAACTTAGCCTCACAAATCAGATAATAATGTCATGTGCAAAATTTCATTGCGATATCTCAAAGCGTTCTCGCACGGACGGACGGACGGACGGACGGACGGACCGACGGACAGACGGACGGACAACTTTTTTTTAACCAAATTGATTGTTAATTTTTCAGCAAATTTTTGCTGTATTTGCAAACAATGAAATACTATTCTTCCTTATTATCCTATCACCTTTTATAATAATGAAGTTGCTGTCATTAACAGATATATTATTCATATTAAATACAACATACGAGTACATAGAATAATAATCTTCTATATTCATGCTGCCACCCTTCAATTTCCTTATAAATAAAAGTAATTGAAAAAAAGGATTAGTAAATAATAATCTAATATCCTAATATAAAATTTATACAAAAGGATATCTATCTATATATATATATATATATATATATATATACGATTGATTATACATGCCATTCTTTTCGATTCAACAGTACGAACGACGTACTTTATATATTGTTTGTAAGCAGATGAAGATGATGCAATCGATATATACCTTAGACAGTATTATATATATACGTTTGAATATCCTTGGAAAGCTTATTCAAGTAATTTCCAATAATTTTTGTTGACTTTGAATCACTCTGACTAAAGATAATTGATTTTTGTTTACATTTTCATGGATTATTTACTATTCAATGTGAAAAAAAAACAGTTACAAGTATTTATTGCATGCTTTTATTTACCCATTGAATAGCAACTTTGAAAAATAAATTAAATTAAATTTATAATGAAATAGTTTTTTTATATACGCCAATAAAGAGTTGTTTACACAGAGCAGAGTAATTTTTATGTCATACGATGATTAGTACTTTAAGTTATTATAATAACAGTCTTGATCAATGATGCCAATTCTTGGTCATCGTTTCAATAACTGTTACTTTCTGCAAATCTTCATATTTTACTTTGAATGCCGCTGATTCCGCTGATGTAAAGTATATAAATAATTGCATTTTGTCTGAGAGACTTTGCAAAAGATATTGCGCATAATTTTGCAGAAAAACTTAAAGTTTTTACGCATACTATAATTATTTATCTTTTAGTTTAAATTAAAACCCATTAAAAGCTTATAAGGTATGTCAAAATAAAGCTTTGTTTTAAGGCATATTTTGCATGGAAAGGTTCTTGTTTTTGCTATAAATTAAAAACATCTACTTAATTAAAATGAGATTTGAAATTTAGGTAATCCAATTGGTTGTGTGACTCGATGATATAACAGAGTAAAAAGAAACAAATTGTTGACATTTGTTTATTCGACGTACTTTATATTATGAAATAAGATTATCAATTGTTCGCTTCCATCTAGTCTGTCAAAGATACCATGTTCCCGACAAGGTAGTGTTTTATTTTTAATATAAACTATATTTATGTTAATCAGTCATCCAATTCAGAAAATAGACATCAATATATGATTAAATGTAATTAATTTATCTGAGTTCAATTGGATAAACTAAGTATTAATGGCATTCACATTAAGAAAAGCATATTTGTAAAAAAAAAAAAGGATATAAAACAAGAAATAAGGAAAGTAAACTTTATTACAGTATACATTCTTGGTGTTATATAAGAAGAAAGAAAAATTAATAAACAAAACACGATAATGCTTTTATCGGTTTCATTCATATATTTACTCATATGTACTTAGGGTTTACGGTTTATGTATGCCCACACTCAGCTATGGGTACATTCCCTACCTATACACATTTTAATATATAATTTATGTTGAAAATATAAAATCTAAACCGAAAATTTTATTATATAACGTTCCTTTAAGGACCATAAAATTGGTGTCAGACTATTCTATACGGAATATTATACAAAAGAATCGTATATTATATATAATACCATCGCTCTCTGTACAGAATAACAAAATAACATGAAAATCAACGGCAAACCAGCAACAATATCAACATATGAAACACAATATGTCGTAAAAGAACCACTTTCCAATTTATATTATCCTATAAACATGTACCGAGAGTATTATCCTTCTGACCATTAAATCTTATGTTGTTTTGTATAATGTAACAAGTAAACCGCTCTTACCCACAAAACAGGGACGACACATAGAACAACTTAACAAATTTTTACAAGACAATGTGTATAGACACATGTATGTAGTGTCGAGTACAGTATACATAAGAGCAGAACGATGTCATCGTGCGGTTTAGACTGAACGTCAATGTTCATTTAAACCACATAATATAATAAACAGAATCCTAAATATGTGTCCTAACTTCTCTGTGTCTATATACCAATTATGCTATAATTTACATATCATATACAATGTTCTGTGGATATTAAACTGGAATTTTATGTTATACTAAAAAAATTGTTGTAAATATTAACATTAAATTAAATCACTGAGAATGGAAAATTAAAAAGAAAATGGGAAAAACAGAACGGAAACTTTAGTTTATCTTCAAAATTAATTTAAGAAAATTGTGTTTTGTACTTTATACAGAATAGAGTATAATACACATTAAGTAAATAATTGATTGAAAATAAAGAAAAGTTTTGCGAACTTGCCTTTATCTAATAAATTTAATAATAATTAAGAATCTACAAGAATTAATTTTAAATTTAAATTTTGAATTGTGATTTTCTATTGCACCACAAAATTTGCTAAATAGAATATACATCAAATCGACCTTCATTCCGTATAAGAGTATATAGTACATAGACCTTTACTCTAAGCATGTGCACAATCTCTGGTACCCCTTCACTTCACTCCATCCCATTACACGCTAACCAGCCTCCTTAATGACTGTTTTTCGTCAAGTTGTTTTTGGACGACCGGGTCTACTGATTCCCTGTTATTGCCAGTCAAGTGCAAAAGCAATATCACCGAACCGGTCGCTTCAGTGTATGGTCGATCCAATTCCACTTTATTCAATAATTTTGTTCATAGCCTCCAGATCTGACAGTTTCTACAGATGGAAATTTGATATTGTATTTAACCAGAAAATTTCACCTTCCAAGTTTCGTGGCCATATAATAGAACCGATGAATAATTTGCTTTAAAAATGCGAAACTTTAGATTTTTTTAAAGTTTATGACGACCGCCAGATTCCATTCAGCATACCAAACATTTGCCAAGCTTTTTGAATATGAAATCTAATATCTGTTTCTGCATTCAGTCACAAATTCAAGTTTTAGTCGATAGGTGCTATAATCACAAACTAAAAAAATTTTCTGGTCAATTACAATTTCAATCGAAAATTTATGGAGACTATCAGATCTGGAAGTTATATCACACGATAAATCAGTTCCGATTACGAAAATATTGCTTGATTTACATCAATATCCATCATTTAATTAATTTTAAATATATAATCTTTTGATGTTTCACTAAAAGTTACGTTACTCCTTCGTCCTTTCGAAGAAACAATAATGTTAAATTATTATGGAAAATATACGTACATCACCTTCAAAATAATAGTAATTTCCTTTGAATGAGATGGCCAATCATAAACATACACTAGAATTTGAAATAATATTCTTACAGAGTTTTCCCGATGAATCTTTTCATTGGAAATGTACAGGTAACTCGAAGGATTTAATACTTTGTTGTAATAATAATATTTTCTTTATATTTTAATAAATTTACATTTACTTTATTGTGTAATATTACCAGGCGTATAAGTTTGAACCGAAAACATCAAACAGAAAATTTATCAAAAGGTTTAGCTTTAGTTTGTCTTTGGCTTTATGGAAGTTTACACAACGTTAAAACTTTTTTAATATAACCTTCTACATTTTCTCTTCGAGCTACACAAAAAGTTTGCTATTATTATTGTCTTTCAAAGAATAATTTCGTAATTAATATATTGTTAATATATAATGTGAAGGAACAGAATTTATTTCTTGTACTATGTATACAAACAAGAAACTAATTACATCTTTAAAATTGCATATATATTATAACTAGTTTATAATTTATAATATACCATACGGAGGAGTAATGATTTAATAACACAATCCCATTCTCGAACAATTACAATAGCATCATACCTAAATTATTATACTTAAAGCTATAGGTACATTGTACATCTATAAGTATAGTTAGCTTAGTATAAACTTAAAATTAAAAATTGACAATCGAATAGAACGTACTCTTAATCTAATGTCAAAAAAATTAAAAATGGAGTTTCGCCACATATCATTTTGCATAGTATAGTTAATGACAAATATGTTATTGTTTAGTAAAATAGTTGTCAAAAATAGTGATAGGACAAAAGTTACACGAACAAATACCATCCGAATCTTTTTTTGCGGAAATTCCATGTGCACCTCTTATAGAGTAGCACAATTTTTTTAAAAGCTTTCAGAAAAATGTCACATCAGCGATCAAAAAATCGTCAGATAACTATACGTTTAGCTAATAATAAATACTAAAATGAATGCAATGTTATCTTGAACAATGTTTGGACTAATATTATAAAGTGGTCAAACAGTAGCATTATTCCAGCATTTTTTGGTAGGCATTTTATATATTAAGGTTTCTTTAATTCACTTACCTATGATATATCATCCAAAATAAGCAACTAAATAATCACAGTCTGAAATGTCACACTATATTTATTGTCTGAAATGACCTCAACAGCCAAAATATAGAATAGTACAATAGACACATCACTTAACTTAGTGACTCAATATGTCACCATCCATATTTTGGGGTGCAATATTGACAATGTCTTATCAGTAAATTCACTTCACTTTATATCTGATAAGTGATTGCAGACCATTTTATTTAGTAAACTGAGTATTTCGCTGAATCACGTATATTTACCATATGGTTGATCTATTACCATTTCATTCGTCTAATAATCATTGCATCTACTACTCTGGCTGAATTCTTCTTTCTTATAAAATTCATCAGAATTCAAGTATCGCAGCCATACGAAAGTACTGATAAATAATTTAAATTTAAAATTTGCAATTTAAGACTATACGTTCAATTTATGTTGAACGCCACACTCCGTTTAGCATTAACAATGGATTTGTTAATGCTAAACGGAATGGGGATAGATGTAGTTGTTACAACGCTTCTTCCATCTGGAAAGTACGTCAAATTTGAGCCTGTTAAATTCCACTATCACTTGCGTCAGTTTCATCTGTTCAAACAAGGTTCTAGCATTACAAAATTCGTTATTGTAAGTCAAATGGTGTCACTATTGATTTACCATCATAAATTAAATTTACAATTTAGTAACAACAAATGAAATAGGCAAATTCAATTTGAATGCATTAAAATGTTGTTGTAAATTATGTATACAATATTAAGTATTGTACTTAAAAATACACATTTACATAGATTGGAGAAGATACTCATACTTAAATTTATCTTACTGGTATTACCTATTTCTCCTTTTGATACCACACATACAGGCGCAGAATGTTAAGGAGAAACTTACGACGCATAAATGTTCAAGCAAATGTGCATAAACTTGTGTTTGTTTTAAGGGATGTTAAAGGGACAACAAATGTATGCAATGTTTATAAGGTAGTGTGTATGACTTTGCTTTAATAACAATTTGTTGGCTACTTGTATGCGTGACTCTCTATTTTTCTTCACTCAATATATAATTTCTATTTACTCTCACCAACAAAATACAGTTACATTTTAAAGGATCCAAAGTTTGCATTTTATATTTTTGTTCTTGAAAATCCTTAGAATTATATACTATTGGTAATATGAAAATGTACCTATGAAAATTTAAAGAAAACTAATCTTGATCATTGTCTAGGAATTTTTTGCTATTAGTTTTCATTATTCTTTGTTAAAAATGTATCATTTTAAATTTAAAATATTATCACAAATCCTTTATTAACAACATATGGAATAAATAAATATCCTTTACATTTTATATACAGATAAAGTTTATATCTGTTGAAATATCTATAACTTTCTCCCTACAAATGTTTACATGTATCATATATGAGAAATATTATCTAGTTTTGAAATAAGTACCAAAAATAAGGACGAATTTTACTGATTCCATATATGAATGTTATATATATACAGCTGTAAGAACCCGTAGGCAAAATAATATAAATTATTTTCTATTCTGTTATAATAACATAGAAGCCTCTTATATGTGTATATTATATTATTATTTTTTAAATAAAGTAAACATTGAAATTTATTTTATAAAAGGGATGAAAATTTATGCAAAAGAGGGTTGGTTCCCATCATTTAGTCGAATCGATCATTATTTTTATTTTTTTATTTTTTTTCCGGTTAATTTTACAATGGAAATAAAATAATTTCTGTTCAGCACTGCCAAAAAATAAAGAACATTTCGTATATATAAGGAGAGAACTGGTGAATGAATTGGTAAATTATACCATTATAGGATGTTAAAGTATTTGTGTAAGGATCATAACATTAATAGTAGAAAATTAGATGGATGTGGTAGTTAAAATGTTAAATTTAAAGGACTAATATTTTTACAAATACGTTTAACGATAAAAAAATTTGTAAATATTTTGAATGGAAAAAAACTTGAAAATACTTCATTATTTCAGTTGAATTTCTGATGTACAAATGTGAGGATGAAATTTGGCTGCAGAAAAATTGATATGTGGTGAAAAGGATATATTTATAAAAGGATAATTAGTGTGGTTTCGAACAAAAAAAAAAACACGTGGAAAATTCCTATGCATAATGAAAGTTAAGTTGACATTCACTTATTGTGGCAAATTTGCTGCTTAAACAGATAAAATACTCTGCAGTCCAATACAAATTGGCATTTATTTCCATAATAACTTTACATAAACCATATCAGGTCACTTAATATAATTTGACGTAATTTACTTAGTGGATTTCGTAAAAGATTGTACAGTAGCCTTAACTAAATTGATTACTATATAAATAAATGCATGAAGTGGTTAAGAATAATGAGAGTTATTCACAAAAGTGAATTGAATTCCTGACCAAGTATTTGTAGTATTTTATCGTGGTGACCGTAGGCAATGTAGCTTGCCACTTACATCAATTTATACACAGCTAAATTAAGGCAAAAGAATGTGGTTGAACAATAATTAGAAACTTATATGTCCAATCTCAGCAAGAAAGATAGAATATTTGATAACTACTCGCACAATCCAAACGCATCTATTTTACGATAAACATGAATAACTGTACTCGATGACAATATTCAAATTAAGAAAATAATGCTTCAAGTGACACACCTGCCATAGGTGGCTCAAGAATTGTAGAAAAGGGACAAACTCAATATTCGTGAAGTCAAGAAAAAGGGCTTTATACTCTGGTGGCACCATGGATACCTGTAATAAATACTACCTTATGTGATTCAATGTAACACTTATGTGTTTTTGTAACTTATTTAATAAGTTACGAAAACTAGTAAAATGAGGCACAAATTTTGCATCAGGATATATTTTCAATATTCTGAAGTAAAACAAGAGCTAAACATAATTTTTTTTATTACCTAATAATATTTCTTGTCGCGTGGAAGAAAATATTAAAGAAAGCTTTTCTTCCCAACTGTAAACTCGTTCCATAACGGTAAATATTAAATTACCTAAGACTAAATCCCTGAAAGTATTTTCGGGTACGAGCAGTCAAAATTTGCTAAATATTTTCATAAATTTAAAGGTCTGTAATAGGAAAGCATAAATTTGAGCGGGAAACAACCACCCCATGGACTGTTTCATATACAAGTATATACGGTTTAAAAATATGTAATGGACGGTTTCTTGTATGGTGTCAGTTTTAAAATATATCATCGACGCTTTTAAATGTTGAATCGTTGTAGGCGCTATGAATAAAATACCTAATAAATTCTGTCATTAAATACAATTTTCAGAATGAAAACATGTCACTTGCCAATCAATTGATCAATAAAAATTATTCAGAAATAAACACAACTACGAGGCGAGCATAATTGAGAACTCGAAACCCAAACAGAAATTTTCAATATGGCTGTGAGTATGAAAAATATGTCGCTTTACATTAAAAATTACTACTTGTATTAGGAATTCATAACCCATTAATAATCGTTTTAAAAACTACCATTCGATCCTAACAAATTATCAAAAAATCATCAAATGTGTAAATGTGTAACAGGCGAGCAGAAATATATAAATTATTTTTCATTTTAATATTTTACGTAAACAAAACCATTGATTGATAAACATTTGTATTGCTAATATAGTAGTTTTTATGAGGCCCCGTCATCGAAACGTACTTACAAATATTGAATTTCAGGTCAGGGTTGTTAATTTAAAATTATAATGGTTTTTCTGATTTTGTTTATGTTATTGACATATTCAAATTCAAATTCAAAAATCCTTTATTAAGAAATTTACAATAAAGGATATTTGAGTTTGAATATGTCAATAACATCAACAAAATCGGAAAAACCATTATAATTTTAAATTAACAAACTTGAAATAGGTTGATTTTAATGAAAATTTGCCGCTAATACAAAAAATAACTTCATAAATAATGACATTTGCTAACTTTATTGTAATTTAAAGAGAAATTTGTCATTTTTAATCTGTTTAACTTTAATTTAACATATTAATTTGCACTTATAAATATAAAAAAAAATCGCTTGTACTCAGAAATGGCTCTATTGCATTTGGAATCCATAAGCCATTAAATGGAAGAAAAACTCTTCCACGTTTTATACCCAAAATCTCTTAAAATCAACAAACGCGTAACAAGCAAGCAGAAAAAGAGGAAATACAGTTTTCAGAATGAAACAACATCATACATCGCAATCTATTAATAAACAAAAATATTCAGAAATCAACACAACTAGCAGGCGAGCATAATTGTGAACTCGAAAACCAAATAGAAATTTTCAATATGTCTGTGAGTATGAAAAATTTGTCGCTTTACATCAAAAATCGCCACTTGTATTAGGAATTCATATAACCCTATCAGTTTCTAAAAAATAATCTCTAAGCCAATTTCTTACAATTTCTTGTTTTTGTTTCTATGGGTGCTTATTAATAAAATACTGATTCGCATACGAAATTAATTTATTACGCTGGGTGTGATTCAATAAAATTTTTGAACGTATAATCACTCTGTATTTAAGGTCACATTTTGTAAATTTTCAAATTTTAAATAAACCAACTAAGCTACGTACAGTTTGAAAATGCCATTTTTAAAAGGCATCAATCAAATTTGAAGCATGTAAGCCAAAAGCCGTCTTCGTCTTCGCGTCCAATTTGTTAACGTTTCTTGTACAATAAAATTATTTCCGCAGTATGATACGCAAATACACAACTGCTTAGGTTAGTGAATTTGTATGTTATTACGTGCAATTGGGCACACAACTTCACTACTTTACACCAGCAATTTTAGCAGTATTTCAATAGTTTTTAGTTTTAAACTAACCGATGCGGTTACTAAATGAAGATATTGCAGCAGATAATTAGTCAGAAAATCATTTCACTTGATATTTAATCGTATTGATTTCTGTGTATTATTGGCACATTAATACGATAATTTTTAATTTGTGGTTGACCAAAACAAATGTGTCATTGAGAAGAGCATGACATCGGTGGGCTTATGTGGAAAAAAGTGAAGATGTTTGTCAGAAATCCTGACTGTTATGTTCTGAATCCTTTATGTTTCACTTTAATAAATCTCATACATAATTTACACCTTGATTGTGACTGTCTCTTTTTATATATATATATATATATATAAGAATAGAAAATTTTGTCACAATATATATAAAATTGTAGCATAATTTTAAATAATTAATAATAAATCAGATTGTAAAGATGATACGTAACGTATGATGTACTAATTTACGAAAACTCATATCATCATCATTCATCCTCACATTAGACATAATGACGTGACAATCAACATTCATCATTCTACATATAACAAACAATAACATACTACTTAAAATCTAGCGGTTGATTACTCACAGAATTTATATTCTGAATGCAGCATATTATGGAATTATACAATAATAGCATAATCTTCTTAACTCATCCTCTATAATATTAGTCCATATTATATTTACATTGTACAGGGACTTCCTATATTCTGTAAACGAAACTCCATAAATCCCATATATGCATGATGACAGTCACAATTATTATTATTATTATATTCATAATATTATATTTGTGAGTAAATGGGAATAAACACTACAGTACCCATCATATTTAACATTTGTCATATATTTTGTAATCAAGCTGAAGACTGAAAGAGTATTATCCAAGCCCCATGACAAGTGGATGAGTTTCATTCTTTTATAGTTTTTTTTTTTCTTTTCTCTACTTACCATCTTAAGACACCGACTTTGAGGATTGCATTTTATATCTGATGTAAGTACATATTCACGTATGGATAGATATATACGATATACGATATACGATATATGATAAATGTATAACAAATGGTAAGTGTTTATTGTAAATACAAGGGATAAAAAAAAAAAACACAAAACAAACTATAACTACACATTTGAAAAAGATAAATTGAAAGCAAGTGAAGATCTTAAGTGATAAATTGTCTTTTTATCGAATGTTTTTCTTCTTATTTTTTTTTTTTCAGTTTTACTTCTTCCTGTGCTGTATTGCCTTGGACTGCTGAGACTTATAAATTCTTTTCGATCGAAGACGAAGACAACGATGGCCAAAAATAATATAACAATAGTATTAAGTAATACACATAATCTGTACAACTAAAATGTAATGAATTATCTGCCGGAATATTCATAAATGGTCATTAATTAAAATGAAACAAAATAAATAGGGTCATTAATCAAATTTGTGTTTTCTATGTCAATCTTGTCAAAGTGGCAGAGAATCGGAGGTATGGGAATAAAGTTTCTAAATCTATAGAAATATAATACAATCCGTTTAGATTATTCAATTTCATTTAACTTTTGTCAAATGGAATCGTATATCTTATGAATACTCATATGGCATCTCTAATTACTTAAGTCAATTGGATAACTCTAGATGTGATATTGAAACAAATTTAACAATTCAAATGTGTGTTGGACGATACTCTTAAATGGTGAGAAAATAAATTAGATTTAAAATACAGCCAGTTATTCTGTAGTAGTACTTGTATTTATATATAAGAACATAATTAGAATATTATTAGAAGTTCAAGCCATTTTGGATGTAAATGAACCAATTTATGGATCGCTAAACAATGCACAAATGAACGGCCGATGGACACACACATTAACACAAATAGACGAATGCACAGACGTATACAAATATGACCAGGCACATATTTTTGAATTGGTTGAAGAACAGATGTTGCGATGAAACTGTGATTCAGGTAGACGATCAGTAAGATAGATTCACTGATTGATATACTTACGAAGTGATACATATATTGATCGACCAATAGATTGGATTATTTAGCATTTATACAGCTGCATAGATAAGCAAATATATACAGATGAACAGGAAGACCGATGGATATGAATAGATAGAATGGTGAACGATCAGGTCTGATGGACAGGTAAAGAAATCAATAGAGAGGCAGATGCGGATAATCGAACAGATAAACACATGAATAAAAGGGCACATGGACGGATCGAAGTTGGAAGGACGAAAAGATAGACAAATAGACAGTTATGCAGATCAATATAGAAATAGAAAGTAATTTATCTAAAATGTATATTCAACACCAATAATAACGTAGTAAATAGTAACGTAGATCTTATACCCTATTAAACAATGCAAGGATGTTTTTTTATTGTTTTTTTGTTGCAATCCTCAGCCATTCTCTTAAATGATAAGCAAAATTACCAAATGACATATATAGATATATATAAATGTGGCAATACAGGTTTTAATGCAAAAATACTAAATTAGAATATTATTGAAGTCCAAGTTATTTGGGATACTGTTGGACATATGTATGTATTGCCAAATTATTAACAGATCGATGGATGGCAGAATGAACTGACAGATGTACGGACGATAAACTTATGCATTATGTCGGTATCGCTTTTAATTGCAAAAATTCGCAACAACATTTCTACATATTTCATCCTCAGACACGAAAACTCTATCTATAATCATTTACGAGATATTTGCATTTTAAATAAAACAGATCTTCTAAAGATTATGATCTCCTGATACAAATCCACAAGTTCATGAAGTGTACCAACGTTTTTCATTAAAAACAAAAATTACAATTTCTCGAAACCGGTTGGAGAACGAAACATGGTGTAAACGGTAAAATACGTAGTAATGACTACGACATTTTATGCAAAATACAACTTCTAAAGATTATGATCTCCTGTTACAAATTCACAAATCCATGAAATGTAGCAACGTTTCTCATCAAAAACAAAAATAGCAATTTCTCGTAAACGGTTGGAGACAGGGAAATGGTGTAAATGGTAAAATACGTAGTAATGCCTACTACATTTTATGCACATATGCCAGAGATTCTGCTACAACGATTAGACTAAAATAACGAAAAAACTCGTGGTATTACAAGGATGTCGACATCGATATATTGGACAGATAGACAAATGGTAAGTGGCACAGGCTGACAATTAGACACAGACATTAGAATAATGAACATGACAGGTAAGATAATTAGTCAGATTTAAGGATGCGAGTAAATGAATTGATGAACACATAGACAGATGGATAAATTGAATGAACTAATAGATGGACAAATGGGGATGTGATTAAAACACTATTCGATATACAAATAGACAGATGGACAGATAAAAAGAGCAACAGATGGACAGAAGTTTACATTCAGAATTGACTTCACTTTACTCCTCCTATATATTATTATTAAATTTCGTGCAATAATCTGAAAAAAAGTAATTGTCCCGCTACCGAGCTCTGACACCCACTCGGATGCTTTGCTGGTATCGCAATATATTTCTTGTCATTTAACTTACCTCATTCTGGTATCAAACTTCTGCTGACGTTGCCACTTTTCTTAGTGGACTTTACGGTCTGCATTTTAGATGTTTGGATATTCCTGACCTTTTTGTGTTTCTAATGTATAAATGTCGGTCTATAAAAATTAATGAAAAGATTATATAAAAGAAATGATTAATTGCATTTCAAGTTGATTAAATCGTATCTCATGTGACTTTTGTGCTGAATTCATTTTATTTTTCTAATTTAAGTGGCAAAAAATAATGGAAAATGACTATTAAAATTTTAATGATCATACACAAATTCAAGATTTTGAATAAAAATTAAAATTAACTCATAGAAAAATTGATGATCAGTCCAATTCTTTGGGCAA
The DNA here is from genome assembly GCA_027564355.1 of Penthetria funebris. Lineage (NCBI taxonomy): Eukaryota > Metazoa > Arthropoda > Insecta > Diptera > Pleciidae > Penthetria > Penthetria funebris. The sequence goes on from JANSTX010020406.1 coordinate 13,328, forward strand.
GACAATTGAAATAAGCCATATGTCTATATATGTAATGTTTGTAAGCGAAACATATCGAATTATAGTTAAAGGGTTAGTGAAGAATTTTTAAACATTAAAATACTGTAGATTACTTAAACTGAACAAGCACAGCATCACGGACTGAAGTGGGTTAATTTATATTGACTTTACGGCTGGGGTCACTGCAGCAATAAAACAAAAGCCCAATACAATTAGTTCATTATAGTTAGAATAACCAAAATAATTAAGAAAAAAATTTAAAAATTCCACTAAATCGATATTAATGTATATACTTGTGTATGGTCATTAATTCTAAATCCTAGAAATGTCTATTACTTTTTACCGATACCCTTAAAATACTTACAAGTAATCTGTTGATCAAGAAATATTCCACTTTTAAAGCTTTAACAAAGAATTGAAATGGATCACTTCATATTCTTTTGAAACTTTGTGAAAAATAGAAAGGAGAAGTACTGTTATTTTAAGCTTATTGTTAATATTAATATTACCGGCGGCCATTATTATTTTAAACTTTTAAAGCGTTAACATAAAATTGAAATGCAAATCATTTCAACTTTTTTTAAGCTTTTTGAAAAATAGAAAGGAGAAGTACTGTTATAAATTTGATGATTTTCAGATATTTTGATAGAACATAGAAGTGGTATTTTATAATTATTTATTGATCGTGTGAGATAATTGAATTCAAAGTACAATAGTACCTAGTTTTTAAGAGCGATTGATCAAGTACATGAAAACAATTCACTGAACATTTCAACGTAATTATTCGTAATAGATCTGTGAGGACGATCTCTTCAAGTAATATGTCTAAACGATTTTTGAATTTAATTTAAAAGATTTTTACAGATTATTCTCGAAATTTATTTTCATCACAAACACATCAAAATTAATGAATATGGCAACAAATCGCTATAATTGTTTTTGGTGTCAACTGTCACATTAATTTCGTTTCTCGTTGAAATTTTATTTTTTATTTCTATCTTTAAAATTGTTAAAAATCTTGTATTTTTCCCAGTAAGTTCGTCTATCACTTGAGTTAAACAATAAAACATTTTGTTTATGTTGTTGATGAATTCTTTGAATAAATTGTTACAATAATATGCAACTGTACGACACAAAGCCAGAGACAAATTTTAAAATAAGAACGACAAAAAAACACAAAAAGCAAATGTTTTGCATATTATGGAGGAAAGATGCTCATTAATAAAATGCCAAAACTGTTTCCTTTTTTTTTTCTTTTTAAGTTTAAGTATGTTTGACACTTAATTGACCTTAAAATTTATAATCGCTGAAAGGAAACTAATTTATTGGGTGCATGCAGCTCATAAATTATTAAGTATTTGTATATAAAGACATTTTATTAAAGAGATCTTATTTTACATCTTAAGAAGTATGTTTGTGTAATAAAAATTGTATATATAATGACCTATAGTGGGTCAAATATATGCTGAAGATATTTAAATACTGGTATTAGTAAAGATATAACAACCAATAGAATCTTCAATTGATCGAAATATAAGAAATCTGACCAATGATAACCTGTTAAGAGAATGATAGTGTAGGATACAAAATAAGTCCTTAGAGAAAGGTCAGATTAAGCATAGGTCACTGTTTGTGGGAATATGAATCTTGAAATGTGATTTTATAAAATCGTTGCATTAAATGAGCTGAACGGGATGGAGTCGAGTCCTGTGGCAATACGTCCAACGGTTCAAATTAAATTATTTGTAGCTTTTATTGGTACATTCGCTAATTCATCTTAACTTGATGAAAAATGAGCGGCGAGCCACTATTTGCAGTTATAGCGAAAAAAAAACTTACTTGTTTATACGGATAGCACTTAGCCCTATGATCGTTTTAATTGTTTACATGTTGCTAATGCTGCGTGTTAATGAATAATATAGTCAATTATTATCGACCTTACTTTAGTAGTTGTAGCCAACTATTATCGATCTTCCTCAACCCATTTTCAATAAACATGTCAGTAACGTATTGTGATCGAGATTTTCAGAACGTTGTAATCATCTATTCGGCCGCTGCAGCTACGTGAAGTTGGCACCACTTTGATGAACTATATATTATTGTAGGTTAGATAAGATTTAAATTTTAATTTATTATTGTGATAGATCCAAATTGATCATGCACAATTATAGACTTCTTATGTCTGTGGCATATTGTTTTTGTATTTAAGAGATGGTTTCAGAATTATTAACATTTACTCATTGTTTCAAACATGTCAAAGGACAATACTCAGCAGTAGTTAAATGCTGTGAATGTGGACGGCAATTAATTAATCGTTTTAGCGCAAAATATTACGTTTACCAAAGATATCTTGATTACATTGAGGATGAGAGTGGAAATGTTTTGATTGCTGACAGAGAAGTAAACAATAGGTGGAAGCAATACTTCAATCAATCCAAAATCAATCTGTGGAATTCGGTATTGGAGGCCAACGGACTACTTATCAGTCACACTAAAACAGAGTGCATGTATTTTCCATGGTAATCATTCGACTCCCCAATAAGGCACGATCATATTGAACGGTCATCCAATTCCCGTTACTGAGAAGTTCAAATATTTAGGATCACTTATCACAACAAGCGGAAAAATCGATGATGATATTCAACATCAAATAAACTGCGATTGGATCAAGTGGAGATCAGTGTATGGAGTTTTATGTGATCAAAAAATGCCACCAAAACTAAAAGGAAAGATATATGAAACTGTTGTTCGATCAGCAATGACTTACGGTTCTGAATGTTGGTCTGTAAAAAGAGAACATATACAGAAACTACACACAACCGAGATGAGAATGTTAAGATGGTCTTCCGGTGTAACATTAAAGGACAGAATTCA
>JANSTX010020428.1:0-16194 GCA_027564355.1 Penthetria funebris
TTATTATACCTTCCGTTTTGTACGTCCTTTGTACATATATATATATATGCTCGTGTATAAATTTTTCTTGCTGACTTTAGGGAACAATGAATTTCTTTCCCAAACATGAATAAAAAAAAAAATGACTTTTCTTTATTTCTTCTGTGTGTAAATTAGCAAAATGAATATTTTATATTGAAAACACGATGAGAAAACATAAATTGTGCTATTTTGAAGACGAAATGTCTTTTGATTACTTCACAACAATTTTTTTTTTTTTTTTGCTCTGTACACGTCGGTCTTACTTTTAAAAACAAAAAATTTCCAACAATTTTTCATTTTCATTTTGTATGAAATTTTATACGTATAGTATTTATGGCTTCAAATTCCTGAATATAGAAAAAAAAAAAAAATGTTCCAAAAGGGAAAGATTATTTTATATTCTAATAGGCTATTGTAATGGCAATGAAAAATTGGCACAATTATACTTAATTTTTTTCGTGTTTCTCGTTCAGTATCTTCTGTGTATGGCTTTAAACATATTTCTTTTATATTTTTAAGCCATTCAAATTAAATTCAGGACTAACAAATACTCGCATTCGGTTATAATAACAAATTTTCTACAAATTTTTAGACTATGTCTAAACCATTGATTAATTCTAAAATAATATAATAATATTCAATTTAATTTTTTCACATTTACAATTTAATATATAAATAAAAAGATTAATTTTGAAATATTTCAATTCCGGGTGATATAATAAAAAATCCAATCTCCCATTCAAAATTCAAATCCGATTATGAACAATTTTATCGTTGAACAGAAAAAAAAGGAAGTTATATAAAAGAATTCTGAATCTCTGATGATATACATAAAAGATAAATACTGACAATTTTAATAATTTTCCTATTTAGTTCCTACTTTCTATATTACTAAACGTATATATAAACATACATTTATATCTGTCAAATATAAATTTCCCTTAAAATATTCACTAAATATTTTTTCATTTTCTTATTTTTGGCACTCCCTTTCCTTTTCTCCATTGTACTTGTTACTCTTGTATATAGGATATATAAAATATAAATACATAAGTCCTCCAGAAGGTTATATATTATAGGTATCTATTCCCTTTATTCCTGTGGTGTTTCGTTTCAGTAAAGTGCCAAATGAACAGAAAGCAACACAGTAGTAAGAAAATATATATATATATATATATAAGTAGATATAGGGAAAGATTGACAATATAAAACAACTGATTAAAGGTGTGATATTCTAAGATTATTTGTGTTAACACTCCATAACAGCACAAGAAAAAGAAATAAAAATAATAACACTTGAAATTTAAATGAAAATATTAAATCCATTATAATAAAAAGAAGTGTGATGTTGGATGGAATTAGGTTTTTGTGTTTTGTTGTGGGTACCTGATACCTGTACTATGACAATGTATGGAATTGAGAATTTATTCTTCGTATTTTCTTTGTTATTATTATGGCAACACTAAGTGGGTTTCCATTATTTTGCTGAATTTTCCTTCCTGTATTATTATTTTTTGAATCACGAAAAAATGACATCCAATATATTATTATTTATTTTGAATAATAAAATTTACAAAATGTATATATGCTTCTATTCTCTTGATTGTCTTCATGATTGTTTACAATGATGTTGTTAAATTCAGATTGTTTTGGATGACGTAATTGTTGATGTTTTTAAACTTGATGTTGTGGTGGTTGCCCAGTGATTCGTTCTATCTATTATTCTATTCATAATATTATACTCAATTCACAGTTATGTTGATAATACTCTTGGTACTCTGAATATCAGTTTTATTATTTATCAATAAAATATCAACTGGAGTCATGGTCAATAGGTCAACTGGTGTAAAGGTCTATGTAATTTGTGTGAAATTATTAACGGCTCATTTTAAAATAAATTCGTGTTTTGAGATATTCAAATAATATGTTTTTGTTTTCGCATAAATGGGCTAATTTCTTTATAAATTTTGATGGTAATTTAAGCTTAATTTGAAAAGATGAAATTTTGAATGTCGTTAAATATATGCTGAAAAAATGCTTGATTTTTGTCTTCTTGTTTTTATCATAAAAAATATTTCCGTTAAGATTCTATAGCTGTAATATATAAGGTATCATAATTTTTTGGCAGGTTGTTCTGGCAACCACTCTTTGCTTCCTCGATAAATTTCAAATGCGATCTTGTCAACTTGATGCTGTTGAGCATTTCACAATTGTCACATAGATTACCATGAAAATTGTTTTGCCAAGATCACAAGTATTTTGTCCAATACTCAAGTTTTCCTGAAAAAATTGCAAACATGTACGATTGTCACCATATAGTGAAATGTTTATTTTTTATTTTACATTTGGTAGTACAATTAAATATTTAATATGGTCACTGCTGATATTCATATTTTCCCTTGTGAATAAACCAAATATTAGCCTGTTTTTTCAATTATAAAAATTTAAATTGGGAATGGTATAATTTAAGTGTTTATTTGACATAAAAAAAAATTTAAAAATGAATACGATTTTTTATATACCCGTTGTATTGCATAATATATAAAGTACTTTTATATGTTACAGAAATGCTATAATGTTGGGTGCTTCCTATATTTATATTAGCTCTTTAAATATTTTATGGTTAAAATAGAGTTAGAATTATTTTAAATTATAATACCATCGTTGTATACAATTTTTTTTTTTTTACCTATACATACTGTTGTAACACATGTTTTATTCATTTTGAAATTTTATTAAATTAAAAAACTAATTTACATTTTTTTTTTCTTTTTTTTTGTACATTGAATGTGTCTAGAGAAAAACACAATAAAATAACTAACAAAAAAAAAAATAACAAACACAGTTGTACTCGTAATGTTATAATGCTTATACTACAATATGAGTCCAGAAATTCATAACAATTTCAAACTGTTTTGGTTTCATTTATCCATTTATATATTGTTGTGCCCTGAAGTTATTGCCTATTCAGACTCATCCAAAATTAAATACTTTATTTGATTAAATCTGCCGTAATATTATTATTAAGACCATGTCGATAGAAATTTATTCAAACACAATTAAATTTGCACTTTAATTTAAAATTTTAAATTAATTATAAACTAAGTTTAGACAAAGTACAAATTAATCTTTAATAATTTTATGGTAAAGGTAATTCTATTTAATTGTAAAAATTATACCGAAATTATTTATTTCCATTAAGAGAGAGCATAATTAATTAAATATTATTTTTTCTATTATACTAATTATAAGTATAGTTATAATTAAAATTAAATGCTTTTATTATTTCCATATACGACTACTTTAAGCACTATATTTCATACCACAATCTTGATAGTAACCGGGATGAGGTCTATAATGTCCTATATTACCTAAATTATTTGATAATTGAGTACCAACTATCGAAGGTGGACTTGCTGATGTGATGCTACCATTTGGACTACAATTTTGATTATGTTCAAATAACATATTTCGATAATTTGTTGATGACACTGTTGTTGGAATTGAATTTGCGGTTATACTATGAGACGAGCTCGGATTATTACTGTTGCTATTTATATTATTATTACTACTATTATTATTATTATGATTATTATTATTATTATTATTATTATTATTATTATTACTATTATTATTATTATTATTATTATTGTTATTATTATTATTATTAGTATTATTACTATTATTATTAATATGATTATTGCTATTAATTATTGATTCAGGTGGTGTGTCAGGCGTATACCAACCGCCATGCGGGTGGTGAGTCGAATGGTGGTGATGACGTAATTGTGTAGATGTCGATACTAAATTTTCTTCGTTAAAATGATATGGATAAGATGGATGTATTCTTGGATTATATACGTTCATTAATGAATCAACGGAAAATCCATGTTCAGCTGATGCTGCCGTAGCTAAGTGATTCATTTGTGATGCAATTACATCATGACTAGAATTTATTAAAGAATTTGTTGAAAATTCTTTTTCGGTCATGCATTGGGAAGCTAAGTCCAGACCGGGTTCTTTTTTAAAGTGATGATGATGATGATGGTGATGGTGATGTTTTGGATCTATTAATGAATTCGACATTAATTTAATTGGTTTAATATCGATTAATTTATCATCGATTGAAATAGTATGTCTTTTAACAGTATCTTCTTTTTCTCGCATCGCATCCTTTTTTTTAAATCTACGACGCCTTCTCAAATACGATCCATTGTCAAACATACCATGGGAATCTGGATCGAGTGTCCAATAGCTGCCTTTACCAGGTTTTTTATCGTCACGTGCAACCTTCACGAAACATTCATTTAAACTTAGATTATGTCTAATGGAATTTTGCCATCCTTGTTTATTATCTCGATAATAAGGAAATCTGTAACAAAAAAAATAATTGTTTTTAATAAACAAATAAATTAACATACATTAACCTTAATTATAAGTTGTTTCTATTTAAATATTTAAAAAATAACTTAAGTTATTTTAGTGTTCATAAACTTATGAGAACGAATAAGCTATAAAAACCATACAAACACTTTGTAATGAACATCATTTGGTATATCGATTATATAGATTTGCATAAGACGGTTTTATAATTTGAAACAGTTCAACTTGGAATGACTATTTTCGCAAACAAAATAGGTAAAAGAAGTTTTACTATACATAGCTTTTTGTAATTCATATTCACACTAATAAAGAAAAACGTAACGAAAGACTAAACGTCATTTTAACCATTTTGAGACTTTTAATAATACATTTTTTATTACATATCCATATGAACTTATACACAAAATTGGTTCATAAGGCGATACTACAATGTTAATTTGGCATTGCATGCGAAATCATTAATATCAAATGTTAACTCAAATAACTATAATTGAAATTTGTCAACTGAGGAATATAGGATCAATTAAAATATTCGGTTATACATTTGTTGCAGCTACTTCGACCCTGATGAGTTAGTTATCTGCTACATGGAATTTATTATTTGTATGGAATGTAAACATTATATACGAATAGTATATTCAGCCATATAGAATCTATACAAATGATAGATCTAACTGGTTGAATTTGCTATTTGTATAGAATTCATAATTCCATACAAATGATAAATTTCTATAGCTAGTAAATAAAACTAACTGAAAACTAAAACAATATTTTAATATAATTTTATTTAACAGCTATAGGAATTTATCATTTGTATTAAATTTTGTATTAAATTTGTATTAAATTCTATACAAATTACAATAGTACACAGAACTATTAACTATTATATGAAATGATTGTTTTGTGTGAATATTATTTTATTTATATATTATTTATTATTCTTAAACTATTTTCATTTTTTGTTTCCAATTTATAACAGTTCACTGACTTCTCAAATGTACCGTCCATTCGAAATGTGAATATCGACACAAGCATGAAAGTAGTACATAGTTCACGTAAAAATAAATTTTATGGAATAAGTAAGATTTTGGATAAATCGTGAATATTAGATAATTTCAAATATAGTTTATTAAATAATCAAGGAATTATGCAAATAGGCGTTCTCACGTAAAGGACTAAGCTTCATGGAAATTATAAAATATAATATAATATACAATAATACATCGATGTAAATAAAATCCTAATCTCATGTAAAAGTGGTCAATTTTTTTATGTAAGCAACACTAACTAGTTTCAGTCAAAATTTCAGTTTCGCAAAGTATATGTCACTCACATAGAAATAGAGTTGATAGAGGGAATGTATGGACTGCCATGTTGTGGCAATACTTGGCCTACTTAAATACCGCGGAACAAATTCAAATTTATATAAAATTATAAATTTTTTCATTAAATATGATTAAAGAATTGCAAAATAATTGAAAATTCTAATAAATATTATTTTTTATTTCAAACACGAATTTGCAACACTTTTAGAACTACAAACTCCTAATTATTCACAGCAGTTTATATGATTATTTGTCTTTTTATAATATTTGTGTACAGTAATAAAAAAATATTCATGTTAATTATATTTAAATTATTATTTTACATATTATTAATATTACAGGTATTACAGGTAAATGTGATAAATAAGTCTATTTGACCAAGTTTTCATACCATAGCCATATTATATATTATAGTTTTGACATAAATCTGCGACCGCCAATAAAAGATAAAGGTAAGATATAAATGATACCGATGCTGGTATTGTTATTATAGTTAAACGATTCATATGATCTAGCAATACTTTGTATGAATCAATGTGACAGTTTTGTTGATTTTGACGAATGGATTGAAGTCGAGATGATTCCACGCTAGTTTATGTATGAACTGCTCGTAAATAATACTGAAATAATTTTTTTTTAGTTTAGATAAGCATAATAGACGTTTTATTTTGCTACATTATGAAAAATATGCAACCTTCAGTGGTGCGTTGTTTGATGAATGTATTTCACCTTTAAAAGATAATGCTGAGCAGTATGGACATTCTGTGCACAATGGCCAACATTTAATATGTCGCAAAAATTAAAAGGATTAAGTATCGTTTAAAACACATTCATTACTAATCTTCCATCATCTGATTCCGATATTTATCTGCAGCAATTGTTGTGCGCTCGATGAGATTTGATAATCTCGTGGCTCTGTTATTAATTTATTTGTTTGTTTACATCAATTGTGGATATTTTGATTTTATACATACAAACAAATCTCAAACTGCAACAAATGCAAAAGTTTGCTTAAGGGTTTGTCACACCAAATTTCATTCGCGTACTATGAAAATTTTTGATCGCTTCTGATAATGCGATTACTTTTCCAAAAGTTTTGATTTTACATTTATTAAATTGCTAACATATACAATACTTTGATTATTATAAAAAAAAGCAACTATAATAAGTTGCATTAGAAAAAACTGTCTATTCGCGTACTATTTTCAAAATAGTACGTTCTTAGTTCTAGAGGATAAGACTTAAATGAAGATGAAATCTATTGCATCTTAACATATCACCACGTTGATAAGACAACTTGTATAGAGGTAGCAAATAGTAGGAAAATATATACTCAAACTGCAGGCAAAGAGTTATGTGATGGCGATACCAGCGGATATTGTTCGAATTTCAATAAAATGTTGTGGTCAAAATAATGAGCGTTTTCTATATGTTATAAGTGAAAATTCCAGAAATGATAATATGGAAACGAATCGGTACAATTCAGCAACTGAATAATTGCTTAAAGCGTCACCCTGTTTTATTTATTATAAGCGGGTTAGTAGTAATACTAAACAAAATAGGATGAGTAAACCTCAATAAAATGACAAAATCGAAAACTCATATCGTTTGATTCAACCTAACAGGTCATTGTCATGTGCATCAACGTCTAATTTATCCGTGTAGATAAACATTTGTTTACTCCATTACCTTTCCACTCCGCAATTGAAGTAAACAAATTAAAAAATAGACAACCTAGTGCAATATCAGTAAAAAGTTTGGCATTACTACTTAACAGTCGAAAAATTTAATAAAGGATAGAAAGATGGAAGATTTGAAAAATAGAAGAGCTATAAGAGATGGTAAACGTGCTAAAAAATTAATGAGAAGCGTACAGTGAAGACAAAATAGAGTAACTTGAAAAGAATAAAAATAGTTGCAAATAAGAATGAAGAAAGAGATCCATAATCCATAATATGAAGAAAAAAGAAATATGGCATGTTTGTGAAGAAGAATTAGGTAGTAATGAAGAAGACGCCGCTTTGAAAAATGTTGGATGTAACAACTGTCCCAAATGGTATCATTTAAAATGTACCAAATTTAAGTATCAAATAACAATCAAATTAATAAAGATTTGATATGAAATTTTTGCTCACTATTTTTATATTATTTTAGTAATTATTTTTATATTGTAAATAAATGCTTCCTGATAATAGCTATCAAAATATACTACGTGATATAAATTTTAAAAATTTAAAAGATTGAATTGTTTAAAATTATATTATATGAAAAAAATATAAGTTTATAAAACTGTTAAATAAAAATATATGAATTATATATTTACAATTGAAAAAACATAATTTTTAATTTCTCTGATAATCTTCAAAATCTTATATAGGAAAATGTATGCAAAATAAAGTGACCGATTACTAGAGTGGAATAGGGCCGACTATGTTATTTTTATGTGTAAATTAAATAAAATTTGAATTAAAAGTTATAGTGAATATTAAAATCTACAAGTTTGGTGAATTTATAAATCTTTTTATAGTATAATTTGGCAACAAATTATGGTTATAGTGATTAGGTGCTATATTTTGCTTTACCGAACACAGTTTTATCTATAAAAGAAAAACAGTTTTTAATGAACATGTAGTAAATAAAATTATAAATTAAAATAGTACGAGCATTTATCAACACATTATAATATTTTTTTGATTTATTGTTAACACAAAATCAATAAAAAAACAAAAAATGCATCTTTTGTTATTCAACTAAATGCAGTAACAGCAAATTCAATGACGTTTTGGAAAAAAAAAAATTTTTTATTTGATTATGTTAAATAATTTAAATTACAATAATTTAAGAATATTATAATGTGTTGATAAAGATTTGTATTATTTTATTTTATAATTTTAATTTTTTATATTATTATATTTATTATATCCATTAAAAACTATTTTTCTTTTATAGATAATACTGTGTTCGCTAAAACAATACCGAATTCTGGAAGTCATTATCAATAATAACATCATATATTTATTTACTTATTACAATATAACGTATTTAAATAAATTTTCAATGGTATGCATTAACACAATATAACAAACATTATCTTAATGTTTTGTTTGAGTTTTTAACAAATATTATCATATTAATCTTATTTTCACCTTAAAAAAGCATATAGGGTGGTCTTACAATGTTAATTTACCGTTTCCAACATGTATGTGTAACATCAAATAATAACTATAATTTAAATTTAACAACTGGAAATTACAGCATCAATCGTAATTACATTAATACAGTTGAATATTTCAGTAAAGTGGTACATAAATCTCTGCTACCTATAGTTTGTTGTTGAACTGTTTTTTCAACCAATCCAAACACAACATTAACACCTGACCTGACATATATCCTGATATAAAAAGATGGGTTGAGTAACGATAATTGTCGGCCACTCCATTCATCACCAACAACCTTTATCAGTATATTGCGAGTATAGGAGTAGTATAATATGAACTGCATTTTAAATAGAAAATGTAATGCAAAAGCATTACAGAAAAAACACTTCGCAGACTTCGCAATTGAATATTAAAGATCCTATCAAATATTTACTAATTTCATAGATTATTTTTAACTAATATGTTAATGAGAAGCATGACTAATTTCAATAATTTATTTTTTAAATGTTACATTTTTCAACGCACTGTTTATTTCTTTTTCTAGTCTCATTTTTCTAAACTAAATTTGTGTCCCACCATTTCCGAAAAATTGGATCCTAGATCAATCGATTAAATGAATGGAATCATTGTATGAAAAATTTTATTGAATATTATACAAAACGAATGTAATCAATAATTTCAAAACTCAGGTTGTTTAAAAATCTCTTTATAATTGCATTGAATTTTATGGTATATGTTAAACAGTGAATCTAAGGAACTTATAAATAACTTTCTTGTGAGTAAAGAACATGAATGTAAAGTAAAAATTGTTATTAAATAATTAAACTCCAATTACTTCTTTTATTAAAAGTATTGTTCATCGCTAGCAAGTATTTTCACCCATCTATCAGATAGCATACGTCTTACGAGTATCCACGAATCGGTCGATTTTTTTGCATCTTCGTAAGAACGTAAGTGCAGTCATATAAGTCATCGATCGGAACAAACAATGTTCGGTGAATACTGTGGGTGAGGTAGGGCCTCCCATTTGAGTATTTCCAAGAAGTTTTTGATTGGGTGTGCAATATGTGAACGAGCATTGTCACGCTATAATATTATTTTGTTGTATCTCTGCTCACACAAATCTATTGTAGTAGACAGCGATTTTCCGTGATGGTTTTGTTGGGGTTAAGAAGCGCATAATACTCTACATTCAGCCCATCCCACCAAATACAGAGCAAAATTTTAGAACTATGAATATTCGTCTTTGCTGTCGATATTGATTCTGGCACAAAATTCTTCATGTATATAATGAAAAATATGCTGTTTACACTTCGGTAGATTAGATATACTGTGATTTTAAGCTATTAACGGATAAGTTTCACAATGAAATTTACTAAATAGTATTGCCGGAAGCAAAAAGGCAAATATATCACCAACTGTCAGGCATAACAAATCCAAATTTTTTGCCTAATAATACAATATACTTAAGTAAGTACGAGTACACCTTAGTCCCCATTTACACAATTCAACTGTTATATCGAAATGAAATCTAATTAGATGAAATTCGGTCGTGTAAACGGGGTAGTTGGATCGTGTAACCGAGGACTTACACATCGCATCATACAGTTATGAACGTAGTTTTAAAGATTCATACAGAAAAAAACCGAGTTTTCGTAAATGCTAATATTATTTGCCATACATGTATATGGCAGCTCCAGTTTTATGCATATTTTTCACAAAATTATGTAAGCAAAACTTATTTGTAAATCAAATATGTCACTAAATATGAATATGATATGAACACTTTGCACATATATCTCAATATATAATAATTAAACCTCACTATGTAAATAAAAATCAGACATTTTTCAAAAGATGTCTTTCAAATATTTACGATCTTCGAAAGGTGTCTGATCGTTTATGGGCCGCTTATGAGTAAAACAACGTAATTGAATGTATATCTATATGTTAAAATCGTGTCACACTTCTTATTTCAGTGCAAATGCAATAGTGCATTAAATATGTTGGTGTGAATATTTGATAACAACTGACATCAATGGCAATGTTGTATTCATTCATATCAAGTTGGATTGTTAGTTATTTCAATAAAACCGACGCATATCCTATGTTCAGTACATAACATTTAATCCATCATTAAAATTGCATATGTTCTATATATGCACACTTTTCAAATTATATTTGTAAGCACATTAAAAAATTGAGAATTTTAGCCTTTTAAATTTTATTTTATATATTATTGTCAATTTAAATTATTTGCATCCATTCTAAGTGTATGAAAACCTTACACAATAATCATAAGTCCATTTAATTATATAGGTTTAAAAAGTGTATGCTCCCTGTGTTGTATATAGATTAGCAAACGTCATTATAAGACTAAAATTAAAGCGATTCGTGACCGTCACGGTGTGGTGTTGTTGGTAAAGGACTAGATTGTTGTAACGTAGACATTTAAGTTTCAAACTCCATTTATGACAAAATTTACAATCCAAAAGGTACGGTTTTTATATCACGTAAACTGAAACGCAAACGAATACGGTGATGAAAACAGAGTATCTACCTTTTAAAGCACTGGCATGTATCACCCCGGTACTGAAACGTCATAAACGGATCCGCCAAATTTTAATGATGTAGTACACAGATCGTGTATTTTGTGAATATTTTATGTATATATACTTGAAAATTAAAATAAATAATATAAGTCAAATTGGTTTTTGAACTTATTATTTATTTCAGTAATATTATTGGAAGAATTGAAATATAAACAATAAATAAATTAATTATATTGAATTAATTCATTGAATTATTAATATTATTTTATGAATTGTCTAATTAATCAAATGTCTATGTCAGATTGAAGGGGTTAATGTTGTGTTAAAAAAAAAATATATCGAAGCCACTTCACCATAAACTGAAACTGAAATGCAAACCACCCCAATTTGCGTAATATATAAGCCATATACCTTCAGGTAAATTCATTCAATAACATCTTAGGTTGAAAAATACTAATAAAATAATAAATAAATAAAAATGGAAAAAAAGTATCTTATAATCTTTTGTTCATTTTTTTAAAAAATTATTTGTCTATTAAGTAGGCATTTAAAGCACAATATTTGTAGATTTCACTGATATTAAAATTTGAATATTAATATACATTTTAAACACATTGGTTTATAGTGAAAAAGACTGCAACATTGTCCATAAGTCCTGCAAAATATATGTAATAGTAGGTGAAATAACAGCACCTCACATAAACGACATGCAAATTATATTACATTATAGAATTGAAATAAACGTTAAATATATATGAAATGATTCGAGAAAACATTGAAGCTGTTATTTTTGATATTATATTGCCGATACCGTTGAAATCCAGTTGTATGGAAGTATTAAGTGTATTGATATCGAAACATAAAAGACCAATAAAGTATTGTTGGCGCAAAACAATTAGGGAATTCGAATTATTAACATTAACTGAAAACGCTATAGGATATTTAATTTAAGCGTCGAAATGTTGTTGCGTTATCATATACATATATACATCTTATCTTATCCAATAATTATATACTGCTGGTAAATAATTTTATTTATTGATTGACACGTTTTTTAAGCAAATATTACAAATAATATTTGTTAGAAAAAGGTATCAATCAATTATAGTCTTTGTATCAAATTACCTTTCCATTATAAATTGATATATTCCATTTAAAGTCACTTTTTTATCTGGAGCGTGATGAATGGCCATTGCAATTAATGCAATATATGAATAAGGAGGCTTAACCATTTCTTTATTTTGATGTGTTGCTGACAAAGCATATGCTGATCCGGGATAAGTGTATCGAGAATATTGATCAAAAGCATAGTGCGGTGTTGGTGCCATGGATGCACTTCCAGGATATCCAGATTGAGTATGTGCATAATGTCTTGTAAATGAATTTTGGTCGGTAAATAACGTATGCATTTTTTTCTATTTTCAGATCACTAGCGTAAATATAGACACAGTCACTAAAACAACAGCTATATATTATTATTTTTGTATTTTCATATTATAAATTATAAAAACATGTATAATTTGTTGCCACTATAGAACATTTAATTCCTTAACAAAACAATTTTTTTTTTATATATATTTTATTTTACCACTTCAATGCACATAAAATTTTCATTTTCCGTCGATGTTTCTTTTCTAGTTTTAAAAAATCTAAATTCTTTAATTTTCTTATATGCAGTTTTTCTAATTTTCGTTTATGTTAAATAAACGCAAATTAGTTAAATTACACTGACACTAAATTACAAATCAAACAAATACTATCAACTATATAATATTTATATAAGTGAATCAAAATTTAACATTTCACCGACAAAACCTGTTTACGATCTATACAATTCCGAAGATAAACATCGACTAGCTACTGTACTGAAATACAGAAAATTACATACTGTGGTACTATCACTACTCCTATGTTTATCTTTAGTAGCACTCAGTACATATTTTCAGCCCAATTCATTCATTAGTCTACATTGGGTGTTGAAATATTTACGATTTGCAAACAAACAATGATAAAACGAGATGCATAGAATTAACTTCTAGTATATAAATATTATATGCACACATTTACAAACATTTAAAGGAGGGACTAAACTTTCATCGAATGAATGAAATTTATGTATAAAAATAATTGCTACAATAATAATAGAAGTACTAGATTCACATTATTAGAAAGAGTCAACTACACAAAAAGTATATCGTTTATAATCAGAGGATGTGCAGAATTAAAAAAAATTAAAAAGAAAGGAATTGTGTAATAATATATACCTATCTATATACAAATATACACGATAGAATGTAATTACCTTTTAAATATTTTCTTCTAAATTTTAACCGATTATTTATTATCTTTTAAATTTTGAAATAATATTATTTTATTTATTTTAACACTCCTAAGAAAATAATAAACAAAATAATATTGACATTTTTAACACATACTAAAAGTGTTACTGTATCATTTGTTTCATAAACAATAAAATAATACAGTAAAATTTTGCGCTAAATTTATTATTTTAATGTCTATAATTCGTTGATGTAACGTAAATTATATTTGCATTTACAATTAACTTATATTGACATTGTATAATAAACCCAGTTACATGTCAAATTTTATCGAATTTAATGAAAATTGGCCGAATTATGTATATAAACAATATATATCATACATACCTATAAAATTAGTTAAAATTATATTGTTGCAATATCAATTTCAAATGCTGTGACCGAATAATATTTATGCCACACAAATCATGTTTACCTAATTTAATCATATAATAAACAGCATGACATTATTATAAATATAAATAAAATTACTGTTACATTTCCACATATTAAATGTCTTTAAAAATAAACTTACCTCCAAGTCATAGAGATATATACTAACCTCACCTAATATTGTTGTCTCACCAGAAATGTTGAAAGTAGGCTTGGATGGCATTGCATCAGTATTGGATCTCATTATTAGTGAAGTGTATGTGGGATCATAGGGCGTCAAAGAATAACTGCTATTACGGCACCTTCACTTCACTCCATCCGCTTCCACTGGTACCAGCCTCCTTAATGACGATTCTTCGCTACGCTTTAGAGAGACCGAGTTTTTTAATACCCAGCCGGTTCTTGTCAAGTGTTTATTTTACAATATCACCGATCGCCTCCAGATCTGCCAGTCTTCACAAATTTTCATTTCATATTGTATTTGACCGGAAAATTTTTAGTATGCGTTCATGACATCTTATCACGAAAATTTGAATTCATGACAACGTGTTATTTGTCACCTTCCAAATTTCGCAGCCATATACAATAGTACCGATAAACATATTTGTTTTAAGAATGCACAACTTTAGATTTTTTTTAATGTGTGCCAGACAAACCGCCAGACTCCGAGCATTTATGCCGATCTTTTTGTATACGGTACCTAAACTCTGTTTCTGTACCACCATCAATTGTCAAAAAACTTCCCAAATACTGGCAGTCCTCTATACTTCATCTATTACTTCGCCGATGACTGCAACACGGAAAGAAAATTGATTTCTAAAGTCAATAAATCTGCTGATTGAAATTCAAATATTTGATCCAAGCGATCATTTCCTCATCATAATAAAAAAATAGATTAAAACGAACCACAACTCATTTATTGTTAATAAATCATTTCTCATTTCATACAATTTGGTATTAAACTTACATTTTCAAAATTAAGAAAAATTACTTTGATTGCGATAAACTGTTTATTCATTCAAATCTTGTATAGTTCTAATACAGAAACTGTTTATTAAATTAAAATCTTTAAATTCGGTTGCTATTTATAATTAACTTTAATTTAATAAAACAATATGTTTACTTTCAAAATAAAAATGGTTTAATTTCAATCTATTTTTCTATCAAAATTTCGGTTACCGCGTTTTCCAGCAACATTTTGGATTATTTTAAATTAAAAACCTTACTGAAAAATACATATATATAATTAAGAAAAAGTAGATTATATTTAAATATATTTTATTTAAACAAAATTCGGTAATTTACGAAGCATTTCGAACAGAATTTGTAATTTATTAAAAAATTATAAATTGCGTCATTATCTGCAAACGTTTGAAAGTGTCGTATGTTCTAGCAAAAACAAGACAAATAATAGTTAAAGTGAAACAATAAAAGGGAAAAATAAACAATTTTAAACGATTATTTTGTGAAGGTTAATTACCTTCACTCTAATGCTCTAATGGAATGTCAGTACGGATTTGATCTTTTAATAAAAATTTTTTTTACTATTTTAAGTAAACATATTATTGTACTACTGGCAGATACCCAGAGGGTAAGTATAGAATACGTAGGTATAAAACAAGAGAAACGTATAATTGGTGTTCAATTATTGTAGGCCCTGGAAATTGTTCAACGGATCACAACATAATATATAAATATTCAATAAAGAGAATTGCAAAATTGTTGATATCTCGTACCTAGAATGTTACTATCATATAACTTATTTTAATCAGTAAGGAGTAACAATTATACATGGGAGGTACGCATAGGAAGTTGTCTGATCAAGTTAACATTTTCATATATTTTTAATTACAATAACGATTATTCCTTCAAGACGATACACGAATGATATCAAATACAATAGTCCCTTGAAACTTTGTTACCCACCTAAAATTACAGGTATATAATACAAAAGAACAAAATAATTATATATATAATATAATTATATTAATCTTTGATATTATACACCCAATTTTAATCTAAAAGGAGTAAAAAGTTTGTATGG
>JANSTX010020439.1:0-33959 GCA_027564355.1 Penthetria funebris
ATATATTGGTTAATGTACTCAATCATTTTGTTATACAAATAAATGCCATTTTCAAGCCAAAAAATCGACATTTTCAATGCAAGGTCCTTATATATAATATTAACATTTAGAATAAATAAGACCACATGGTCTTTAGTTGCGTAAGACTCACATATATGCATTGTTCACAATTTGTAACCTAGATCTCAACCTTCCCCTCTAAATCATATGATTGATATATGGCTTTTTAATGATCACGTTATTTTTTGTCGACCAGTTCGGAATTATTGCGTGAATAATTACTACAATAATATTGTTTATTGTGTGATATCACGCCACTCGTAGTCCTCAGACATTGAGCAAGCAGCTCGACAAGACCCATAAGTTCACTGGTCCTTTTTCTGAATTTCGATCAAAAAATCGTTAATGGATTGAATTGAAATTTTTGTTTTTAAATCAAATTATAAGTTTCGCTCATGTTCTTTGAAAACACAGTTGTTGCGATCGGTCGACAATGTTTTCATAATGTTTATGCTTTTAACTTGCTCTACATTTTTCCCAATTTCAGTGTATTCAATTCACTATATGTTGTTTGTAGATTCTTCACATCTCTTACATTGGTGTTGTTGATTTTATATTGTACGTATTGTGCATTATTAAATTCCATGTATGACTAATCCATTTCATTCTACTATCCTCAGAATTCGGTTTGATAACGCTAAATATATAGATTTAAAGTCGTATATTAAACATTTCAAGATTTAATATAAATTTAATATAAAAGTAATTTTGTTTTAATTTTATCTATCACAGTGGATCTTCATTTTAAAAATATGACCTAAATATTGCATTTTACGTTATACTCGTATAATTGAATGTAAGTTGAGTTTTGTTTGATTTTTCCTAGAAATATAAAGAGAAAAGTAATGAGATTTTCGTTTTACAAAGGGACAAGATTTTCTTCTAAAGGAAAGTATAGTGTTGCAGTCTCAGTTCTATGTTCTATAATAGCTGATCTTATAAATTTTTAGTCAAGAAACTTATGCACAAATGTATCGTTGAGATTTACAAATTAGTACATCCTTTTAATATAAAATTTATGTAAATATTATGAATGACATTTTACAATTAACAATGACAGATAATTTAACCATAGTAAATATAGACTTTCCGAGGAAAAAGGAACATAATAAAAATCAAGGTAAATACAAAATCATTCAAACGGCTAAACGACATTGTGGAAAAAGTCGATAATAATAACTTGGTATGTCGGAAAATTCATTGCACATTGAAAACGAAACTTAGCGATTTATTCGCTGAGATTAAATTAAATTTAAAATAGGACATTATCCAATAGACCCAGTTTTAGTTACTGTTGAACTCGGTATTCATAATGCTAACGGACTGCACGTATCAGTTATATTAAAAGTGTACGCGTAAACCGCGGCTACAACATGCCCATATTCAGCAAATAAAAAGATGGACTGAATACTTTACTTGTATGTCCTGCAGTTATATTAGCGTCTCAAGACGTTGCAGATAATTGAATTGAAACTAGTTCTTTGATTCCATGTCCTAACAAAATTTAGATTAGTGCATATACTAAATTTAGTTAGGACATAGAATAAATATTAATTGTTGAAATATTACTTTGCACAAATGGTTCATCAATTCTCGCACCAATTATTATATTGGATAACATTTTATTATGTGGCTATTTATAAAGGGGATGGATGCATGGAAATTTACAAATTCGTATAATTTGTTTGAGGCCATAAAGGAGATTTTTTATTTATTGTTGAAAAAATAATTCCATAAAGAATTTTCCTCATCACTTAATTCTTTTTAACATTTATTAAAAAAAAAAAGAAAACAAAATTAAAAAAAAAAAATAAAATTAGAAAAAAAAAAAAAAAAAAAAAAAAAAATAAAAAATAAATAAAAATTACCAAATTCGAGTATAATTTAGAACTTTGGAAAACTTTGAAACTTTGTGAAACTCATTAATATTTTTACTCATTACTCATATTATTATATGCTCGTATATCCGTGTACGAAAGCCTGTAGGATTCGAAGTCCCTTTGAAATTGTTTGTTTATTTAATTTTAAAATAAATTTAACAGTTGATGAACATACTCGTGTATATATCCACAAAGTACTAGAAACATTTTCATACAAAAGTTTTTCAGTAAAATATTTATAATATGGTAATAAAATAAATATAATAAAATGTTAAATTCCATGCTTTTTGTAATTTGTAGAATGTGGAGTTCATAGAGTGAATAAATTCTATTGAAATAAATTTATAATATGCTCCAAAGTCACATAATATAAAATGGTAAAAGAAACTATAGTAATTAACTAATTCGACATAATAATTAAATATAAACTATGTTTAATATGCAAAGTACAAAACAATGCAATTTGAATTTTACATATGGAATGATAATTTGAAATATTACAATAAATGGAAAATATTGGCATCAGATAAAATTCCATCGATGACATAATTTGTTCTGTACATAGTACTTTTTCTATGCTTTTTTATTTTAATCGTATTCTTGATATTTTTCCACCTCATTGTTAGATTCTAAGTATGATCAGCACTAATTCATTTCTTCCTTTCATAACTAATGAAACCAAGAACATTTCTCATCTACTTGTCTCAATGTATCTTCGACTGTGTTCCAGTCTCGTACTAAGCGATTTGTTAAGTCGTCTGCGAACCTCTTCATTGCGAAGTTTAACAACAATTATACGTCCAACAGTTCTAAGTTGTCTTCTTATGCCTACCATAATTTATATTTTCATCTGCCCAATAATCAAGCAATGGTCACTAAAAATATCCAAGCCTCTATAGCTACTAATGTCTTACACCGAATTTCTCCATCTTTTACTAATCATTATGGTATCTATATTTGATTTATGTTAAGCCCGTCCAGTGAAACCCAGCCCAGCCATGTATATGTAGGTGGTGCGTAAATCTGAACCATTGCCACACATTTAACACCACTCTTACTGTAATCTTATTCGATCTGATATCGGTTTCCAGTCGGACAATACTACGTTTTGCCGAGGTATTTATTGATAAACCGATTCCACTACTGTGATCCATATGACTCGGTTTTCCGAAAAACAAAAGTGCTTCATCAGAGGATGTATATCTTCCATCGAATCTCGCTCAATCCAAGAATTTCGAGTATGCACGTCTGCAATACTTGATCCACCTGCGTCAGTTTCATCGGTTCAAACATATTTGGCGATTGTTGTATAATAATATTAACGATAATTCACAGAAAATTCGTAGTACCCCCAGGTAATGACTGATAAAATTAAATCAATTATGTTCGAGTTTGGTAATGTTTTCGAATATTTATTTGTTACGACGGAAACTATAATTCAATAATACAAATTTGTAGATTAAACATTAAAATTAGTAGTTTTTATTATGAATAAGAAAAATAAGTGGAACCGCACTATTGCATCAAAGTACACCAAAATGCACATTAATTACCAATGTGAACACTCTGTGGTGTACGTAAGGGTTGAGAAAATTATTTCAATCTGAATATACTTTGAATATTTATAAAAACCTTGATTTTACAGTTTTCGTATACAATTTTCTTAATAAAATAATAAACCCTCAATCGCTTTTCTGATTTCCTATTTAAATTTTCTTGATTATAAAACTTCTATTTTATACATAAAAGATTTAAATCTTCTATTTCTTAATTTTGTTTATTCAGCAATCAATCAATGTTATGACTTGGAAAATTTCAATCAAAAGATTAATCTTATATATTACGCAATAATTACCAATAATTATCGTAAATTCTACAATAAATTATTATAATAAAAAAAAAAACAAAAAAAAACAATGTATGCCTATGTTAAGCATATGGAGGATTGTTTGTGATTTAGATATGAAAGTGAATTATAACCCTTAAACGAAATCAATACTGACTAAAAAACCACTTTATTTAATTGCGAATTGATTAATAATTTACGTATTTGTAATCATTTTGACAAAGATTAATGAAATACTATTCGATATATAAAATAAACATTTTATTAGGAACATATCGATAGAAAGAAACAACACAATTTGCTGGCCCAACATTTTATTTTAATTACATAAATATTTTAGGAAGTCTGAATGGAATCAATTTTATTTGGGCAAATTACCCTAGAAATATTGTTCCTATTTCTCGTATGAATCTTTTTGCGTATATGTATCTCGGCATATATTTACTATAAATGCGTATAAGGTTTGTTTTCCTTTTTCTCCATTTTTTTTTCCATATCCTTTTTTGGTTATATGATAATGCTATATAAGATTTTCCTTTTTGGGTGTTTGTCGGTCAACATTAGACCCTACTTAAACTAATTTAAATTTTACCATTTTTAGATATATGACCGACACACGTACGTGATTTTACATTAAATTTGTCAAAAACTTCTTAAGTTTATATTTAACTAATGTGTTTATATTCACATAATGTATATTAATGTGAACAGTAAACAATGTGGAAACTTTCTATCTTCAATTTTGTATTCACATATAGTAAGTTTTTAATTATTTATAATTGGCAATTGTTTACACGAGCGCATCATTTGCTATAATCTTAATAGCTATTATATCTATAGACCAACGAAGACAGCTATATCTTCAACTATTAGGAATTCTCTAGAAATGGTTCAAATGCTATTTAAAATAGTCGATGGATAAAATTATTATTTTTTTGTAAATGTTAATTAAAAATAATTTAAATTATAATTTTTTCTGCAAGTTACAAAGTTATGTATCTGAATTTTTTCATTATATTGTATGTAGTAGTAATTTTTCGTATTTCAATTCGTTCAGATATATTTTTTTTTCGTTGTTTGCAAAAAACTTATAAAGCTTTAACACAAAAATTTAACAACACATTTTGATGTAATTGAAGGTTTCGTAAAGCTCATTATCTCATTTCAAAATCATCATATTTTCCAATTGTTAAGCGGAGAAATAAAAAGATGTTAATTAATTTGAAAAAAAACAAAATTTCATTTGAAACTATAAGTTCATTGATTTAATCAAAATAAATACGGTAGAAATTGTCGAAAGTTTTATATATTTAAGATAAATCCACCAAATTCCAAAGTAGCTATTATATTAGTAGCTAAAATACCAAAAGATATTATGTGGATCAGAAAGATATTTTAAAAATTTGATTGGTAAAATCTTTGTACTTTTTTCTCAATTAATTCAACATGTATGAAATCAACTCGAGTAACATATAGTTTGGCAATGTATGGATGTTAACAAAGGGATATTTTACCACCCAAGATTATGTTCCAAGATTTCAAGAATGGTCAAAGATTTCAATAGATTTCTACAGATTTCTACGGATTTCAAGAGATCTCATTATATTTCACAACATTTTAAAGTGTAGAGAAATGTGTTATATGTTATACAAGTATTTATTATAATATATATACCCACATCTCAACCCATCTTTGTGTCCTCGCGACATCACCGAAAACTCTATTATAATGTTTGTAAAATCTGGCGTGTGATCGAGAAAGAGGATTCTGTCGTATTTGTCGACTTGCTGAATGAGCACCACACCAAAAAATTAGACTGCTTAGGAGTTATGAAACATTTTTCCGAAATATTCCAATTTGTTGATCTATTGACTAAATGTGTCCCAAATTGTGGAAATTAAATTTTGCGTGTCTAAATGATGAATTTAACAAAAAATTAATGCTAATGAAAATTGCTACATCTTTGGTCAGTGTTGAAGTAGAGGACTTTTAATATGAGGTATTTACAAATTAGATAGTGATGCGTGGTGCTGAAACAGTTGTCGGGAGATTCGATTATTTTGCATATTATTTCTTTGAAGACGTTTAATTAAATTTTTTGCACAAAGGCATTGTTTCTGTGTGTAATTTATAATAATAATTACCACCTCTATCCCAATTACCGCATTGATATTCTAGTAAATTGTTTTTTTTTTCTCTTTATTTACCGATAAATTGATTTTATTATTATCATTAACTTCCATTTATATAATACATGAGTGCATACCTCGATATTAAATTGAATTGGATGGAATAGACATGTGAATTTAAGCAAATGTTTTCCGTATTTTATTATTTATTTAAATCCTTATACAATTTATTTAACAATTGGAACACAATTACCTATTGAATTATTGTAATCATTTAATACAACATTTCCTTATTTATATCAATCTACTTATTATGTAATGATTTTCTTAATATGTCATCATCATGTACTCGTTCGATGTTTGTTTTGAATCAAAAACAATTATGGAATGAAATAATGACCGTTCATTATTTCATTCAACATAATTTCTTGTTAATAAAGTAATTATCATCAATGCAATTTGATAATTTAGCTTAAATTTCTATTCATCAAATGGAATATGTCAGAAGACTAAAGGGGTTCAATAAGATCTGTATTTTTATGAAATAATAATAATTACTTTGGTAATTAACCAAAATGAATATATGACAATGGATGGATGGTATTTATCCCTTAAGTCGATTCACCTAATGTTAAACTAAATTATTGGTTATTCTCATTTTTTTTTATCAAAACGCAACACTAATCATTTTAGTTTTCGTTGCTGCAAAATAATTGATTGTGTGTTACTTTGATGTCACATCGGCTTCATTTTTGTGTATTTTAAAATATAATTTCGCAGTCTTCTATTGTTAATTCAGTTGTGGTGATGATCGTAGTATATTAGATAAGATCCAATATACTACGGTAAGTTTTGAGAAAATTTGCTTTAAAATAAAATTTAACGTTTGACGTATTCCATGTTCTTCTTTATCTTCTTCCTTCCCTTATACATTATTCAGGGAGAGCTGTCGTGCTTTACAATCTATTTCTTAAAAAGTTTCTATTTTATGTATCATCGCTCAATTTTTTTTTCTCAACCCATTTTAATATAAATTGTCTTTTTAAACATTTCAAATATTCGACTGCTTCCGCGAGTATTTGAGTCGATTCCCGGAGTTTGACTAATTGCTTAGTGGATTATAAATACTATCTATAGATCAATATAATAAATGCCAGTTGCTTAAGCTTTGCCATAACTTTATGTAACTTTTTCAAACATAAAGGAATTAAGTTTCATATTTACATTATTTATACTTTCACTCTTGTCAAGAATATTGTCTTTATATATTTACTTGTACTCGTATTATGTTGATATGTCCTCGTTTATGTATCAAATTTTCCATGATAACTTTTACTGATCAGAATATTGTTATGTTTTTTCTTTTTGTATTTCTTTATAATATTGCCTTAGGGATTGTTAAGTACATCAAGTGCAGATAAACTAATCTAAATATGTTTCATATACATAAATTTCGATAATATTAAAAAATTGAGATTTTCTCTTTTTAAAAACAAAAAGGAAAAAAAGGAAAACTAATTTATCCATCACATGCTGTACATACGTCTAGCTTTCTTTTTTTTTTTTCCTTTACTTCCTATTCAAAATAAATCGGTAATAGATTATCCCTGTTGATATATATATATATATATACATATTTATATATATACATATATATATATATATACATATTTATATATACATATTTATATATATATATACTATAAACTGTAATCCCTTCAAATGTAAATTATGAAATATTTTCTTTTCATTATTATAGTCAGCCCTCGCATGTACTATAATATTTTCAATGCGACAAATATATATACTTAATCTACACACATTCAGTCATTCAGTCAGTCAGTCATTCAGTTAGTCAGTCAGTCAATCAGTCAGTCAATCAGTCAGTCAATCAGTCAGTCAATCAGTCAATCAGTCAGTCAGTCACTCAGTCACTCAGTCAGTCAGTCCTCTATACAACAAAATATTGTATTCAAAAATCATATTGAATTAAATTTTCTGTATGCATTTAAAAAAAAAAGCAAAAAAATTTGAATAATCAAATCATTTTTTTTCCTTTCAGGAAATGGATTCACATCGAATGCGAATGATGGCAACATAGTGTAACCACAGGTGAAATACACACTCATATCATAATTCACCACATATCCGAATGTATCGACAAAATTTTTGCATATCAAAGTGATAAATTGTAATTGCTTTAATAAGATTTTTCTATTAAATTTCAATTTTAAAAACTGAAATTCTATTGCGAATAGCTAAAAATAAAAATATCTTTACATATTTGTGTGAAAATTAAAAGGACTATTATAGAAAATGTAATCAAAACTATACGAAATTTAAATCATATTATATAAAGAACATTTTAAAATAATTATATTTATAAAATAAAATTAGTGAATTTTAATTTGAAATTATGAAATATTTTTTTCATATTGAAAATAATGCACCAGTTAACTAAAAACAATCAATTTCGAATTAATTCGAAACAGAAACTTGAATTTCCCAATAATAATAATTTTAATTATGCAAATGTTTATCAATTTTTTTTCATTCCATAAAAATGTGTAGTTTGGAATTCAGTTAATCATACAAGCCAAATAAAATCGATTCTTTTAAAATTTATTGCAAATTAATTAATTTTTTAATTTAATGAAAATAATGAAAATATGAAAATTTTAATATTATTTCCTTTTGTACGGGACAGAAAATTGAATTATCGTATTTTTTTGTCGTATTTTCTCTTTAATTTCTTTTATTGAATTAATTAATTTTACACAAATATAAAAACGTAACTATAAATGAAACATTGTATTAATTAATGTGATTAGTGAATAATTAATTAAATTATTAAATAAATAATTATATAGTAAATAAAATTTAGAGTCGCTAAAATATAAAAATATAAGAATGTAAAATAGAACATAAAATAAATAAATAGAAAGAAAAACCAAAAAAAAAAAAAGAAAAAGTATATAAAACAATAGGGAAAACTTAAATGAAAATAGAAAAATCAACTATGGAAATCAAAACTGGTAGTGATGTGTTTAGTGTAGTGATTATTATGGCTTTCAGTTTATATGTGCAATTATCAAATGGATTAATTGAAATGCAATCAGATAAGGAAAAACATGGTATGTATTGTTTTTAGTATATTTAATTTTATGATCATAGAGAGAAAGGTTTCTATAAAATTCTGGTATTTTTACAACCCCCCCCAACAACATACAAACGCATAGATTTTTTGAATTTACTGAATTGTATAAAATTTTGTTTGTTTATCGTATGTTTCGAACATGTACTCAAATTACATTTATAAATAATCAATGCAATTTTAAACATTTACATGCATTTTTGTACGTTACGAGTGTATTTGAAATAGGCTTTTGTCTAAAATAATATCTCTATTGCATTTTCAATGAATTTTATGGAAATTATACTTAAATAGATTTTTCATATCTGATAATATATAATATCATCATTTGCATGTCATTTCACTTATTACAATTAATGGTCACGTTATATTTTTATACTTTCGATTTTTCTATTATCCTGAAGGGATACCAATCTGGTTATTAGCTTGCATTATCATCAGTCGCCTGAAAATCTACTGTTTCACATAAATTCTGCTTTTGATATGAAAATAAAGTCTAAAAGTTTCCTAAATTGAATATGTACTACAATTTGTGTTTTCGATATGTTCAAAACGATAATTTAGAGATTTTTACTTCTTGTTTTTAATGATTTTTGAAAAACGACATTGACAGACATAATTTTTAATTATTACATTGGTTTTTGATAGTGTTTTTAAATTTAATTTTTTTTTTTTTCAAAAATGGAATATGGAATTTACTTATTAGGATTCGGGTGCATAGAACAGACATAAAATGAGAAATTACTCTTTAAATTACACTAAAACTAGTAATAACCATTAATTATAGAATTATTTTCTGAATTATTCAAAAAGGTTCATTAATTTAATTTATGGTTAATATCATAAAGAAAATCAAAAATTCATTTTAATTTTAAATTACCAACCCTTATCTGAAATTCAATGTTAGTAAATTTATTTCGATTACCGGGTCTCACAAGAATAACTGTTTTACAAACAAGAAACTATTATTTTTAAATATCACTTGGAATACTTAATTCACGTACAAATGATCTCTATTCGCCATGAACTATATCTGTTGTCAGCATATATATCACGTTCCGATCATTAATTTTTGGGATCAACATCTTCAAAAAGTCCTTTTTTTATTCACGTAACCATTACATTACTGAATGCAGTTTACTAACCTATCCAATGGAATGAAGGCAATTAAAGTGAACTTTTTAACAAATTTAAACCGTTGAGTACTAGCAAATGAGTCTAATAGTTTTTCTGACAAAATGTTACTATATACGAATAACACCCCCCATCGCTTATTGAAAATTCAATTTTATTTATGTGTACAAAACACATTTTTTTTTGTGGCTATTTTCAATAATAATGTGAATATATAAATAAAAGATTAAAATTAAAAACAAAAAAAAGAAAAGAAAATTGAAATGTTAATTTGCACGATATTAATTGAAATTATGTAAAAGGGTGGGTGGTGGATGGTTGGCATGTAGTTAATTATACATACAAATTTGAGTACATATTTAACTATTATGAATAATAAATACAAATATATTGTAATGTGATTGAATTTCCATTATTGTTTTACATATTTTATTAATTTCGCACCACAAGTACGAGCACATGTAATGTCTAAAACATACTAAAATATAGAAAAGACGAGTTATTCATAATTTTCCCGGGGTATTTTTGGGGTGGAAAATCAAATGAATAATGAATTAAAGATAAAAATCTATGTAATTCTGACACTTTATCAAAAAAGTTTGGAGTTACTTGATAATAAATTATAACAATTTATGTAATATAATTAAGGTAAAGTCACGAATAATGGTGAGGAAAAAAAAAATGTAAATATATACAGGATATGTAGTCTGAAACCTTTATAAATACAAGTGTTAAGTAAATATTTCCTATATACATGAAATTTTGTGTAGCAAATGTGCTACATACATATTCACATTCATATGATGTGTGAAACTTACATTAAATTTAAGATTTTAATTAATTTCATTAGAATTATGTAAAAAAAATTGGTTTTTAATTGACTAATACCATATTTTTACTACAAGTTGGAATATGTGAAAAGGAAATGGAAAACGAACATAAACAATTTTACAGATGTATTTAGCATTTGTTTAAGTTTAATGTATGGGGACTTGATGTACTATAAGTTTTTGAATTTGTCAACCTGATCAAATACTGTCATTAGATGGTCTTATTTGAATCTCAATTTACACGCGTGTAATCATTGAAACTATGACTACCTTATGTTCCCATTATTTTTAAAGTTCCAAACAAAATTATACATAATTATGACACATAACTGCCATTGTATACGTTTTCTGCCTGTATATTCATCGATCTGGGGACTCCAGTCAATGCAACACTGACAT
The DNA here is from genome assembly GCA_027564355.1 of Penthetria funebris. Lineage (NCBI taxonomy): Eukaryota > Metazoa > Arthropoda > Insecta > Diptera > Pleciidae > Penthetria > Penthetria funebris. Next base: position 11,433 of record JANSTX010020439.1, read on the forward strand.
TTCACCGCTGGTGTATGTTCGTTTCATTTCCACTGTGTTCAATTCATAATTCTTTTCATCGGTTTAAGATCGACAAGTATCCACAAATTCTTATTTCATAAACATATAACATCAAAATGTCAAACAAAATGCTGCACTTATTTCTGATCTATTATGAATAATGTGTTATTGATTGGTTGAAAAATTATTAATTATTTAACCGATCAACAACATTGGACTGTTAAGTAAATCTACAGTTATCTAGTTTGTTTGACGCTTATTATCAAAACACAAATGCTTACAGTTTCGATCAAGATCACACAGCATTAAATTGACATATCTCGTGTTCGTATTTTATTGAAAGACGAAGAATTTAGATTAAAATTGCCGTATTATGAGATTATACACTTTGCTTGACGCTGAATTTAGCTTAAATTTTATCTACACTATAATTCTTTTATTTACCATAATTCAGATCATTTCTATTACTGTAAATATTCTTTACGCTCTAATTGAAGAAATATGGTAGTTTTCGAGAATTCTCCCATTCTCAAGCTTTGATATTTAGTCAGATTTGGTGAAACTACAATATTAACCACATTTTTAAATATCACATTTATAGTTTATTTTGTTTTAAGCATTTTAAAAGCATTTTTAAAAGTTTTACAAACTAATTAATTAGAAATACATTAGCGAATTCAATTTTATTGCTGTCACTTCAGAAGTACTTCATTATTATGTCTACGTGATTCAAAGCATAAAATGTGAAAATTTAAAATGAATTATTATTAACAAAAAGTTTAATGGGTTCTGAATTGAAAATGATAGTTTTGTAAAATTAAAGACTTAATGGTTCATGATTTTAATTCAGATTTAGACATAATTTCATTTATCACGCAATTTTTCGTCAGAAATATATGTCAAGCCATACGACTATATCATTTATTATTATAATCCTTTTGATGCTTTTACAAATATTACATAATTTTAATTGACTTAATTTGGAAAGTTCAACATCATCATTATCTGTACCGCTATAGAATAGAGATTCCATAATTTTGGCCATAGAATTTGTTTAATTTTAGACGACATGTTTAATATGCTATTTTTGTTCATTTCTCAACAGCTATTGTATTTATGCTTTTCAATGCAGAATTGTTTCGTGTTTTCTTCATTTATTATTGTATAGACAACATATTAAAACGACAACATAACTTTGATATTAAATTGTTTATGAGCCGCATATATGAAAGACTAAATTTATTCTGGATTAAAATATAGTGTTCACTACGTACGTCAAAATGTCTAAGGCTTATATTTATGTGCTGTCATAATCTCGTTTACACGAACAGAACTCGCACTTACGGCCTACTTTTGTTTCAAAATTCACAACCAAACTTTTTGTTTTCGCCTGTCTGATCATTATCTAGGTCAATCTTCTGAAACCGATACGGCACACTTTGGTTCAAAAATTCTATCGTGTGGCCTAATTTTCTTTCACAACTCCGAATTCAGTTTATCAAAATATTGACAATATGCATATTGGATGTGCTAAAAACAGTCATTGTTTACATCAAAAATTTGATATCAGAATTGCAGATGCTAATAATGTATGTTTTAAATTGCGATTAATAGTATATTTCGAATTGAAAAGTGGTGTAAGAAAGTCATCAAATGTGTGCCGATTATGGTTTCGAATATCCAACTGAATGAAAAAGACATTTGATTGGAATATAATGTTCTTACATTTAATTGAATATTTTGATATGTATTTTATTTAATTTAAATTGATAAAAATGGTAAAAAAATCTGTTTGTATTTTTTACCATATCAAAAGTTTACTGATGACCGCAATGACACCATAAGAATTAAGTAAATTTATAGTGAATTGCAGGAAAATATTGCGGTTAATTTATATGGACACATATTATTGTGACCCTAATTTGCTGATATTTCTGTATGATGCAGACAGTTGAACGATTAGAAACGTTCTAGAATAAATTGAATAATCCAGAATAATATAGATTGTTTATTTAGGTAGTGAAGAGTTAATTGAAAATTAGTAGATATTTATCGGAAATATTTTCAAAATCTTTTGACCTACAAGATGCGATTTAGGTCCTTTGGTGATTGCACATTTTCTTTTGATGTCTCCACTTTTTGTGGCATGTGGTTCTACATTATTTTATATATTTCATGCATTTATTTAGGCTTTGGTAGTTGAACATTTTTCCACTTCTTGATGAGCAAATGACTTTTATTCCTTACATTATGTTTGATTGAGTGACATAAAAATTTCTTTTGTTACCTCAACTTCTTGTAATTGTACCTATACATGCGATTTGAGTTGTGGCAATTTTTATTACGTTTATTATTTGTCATACGTAGTAGCCTCTAGCATATTTTATTGTATTTTATAGCTTATAACTTGAATTTTATTTATCGAAACTGTTTTTGGGAACGTTTTGTATCTGTTGTAAAGTGCAATTTAGCTTCACTTTTATATACGAATGACTTTATTCTTTATGTTAACGTGAATGACTGAACATTTTTAGGACCATTTCCATTGATACCTTAATTTCTGCCGGTTGAATTTTTCAATGTGTGTTTTGTGTAATATTGTCTGCAATTTTAATATTCCAATACGGGGATCGTAAATTCTATTATTTTTCAATTATGTCGCCTGATGAAAAATCAATAATACATTTGTTTTATGAGTTTATTTTTACAGAATTGATAAGATTTGAATTATTCATTAAATTCTTACTATTTACAATTGTATTTTTAAGCGTAAGAACTCAATTATGTACATTCAGTTCGTATAACCTGACATAAAAATTTTCTCACATTATTATGTATTGTTTATTTAAATATCCTCCTCCGGTATATGAATTGACACGACAGTAAAAACAGTTTATTTAGATGAAGGTTTTCATCGATTTTTAAACTCTAAATGGGAATCTAAAGTTTGAATTAGAAATAATTAATTCTTTTGAGGTTGTAATGATGTCAGGTTAACTCTGTGGAATATATTTGAATGAATTAAGTATAATATATACAATATTAGTATATTGTTTTTATTTTACCTTTGAAAATATTTAAGATGTACTCGTCTAAGATGTTTATAAGATGATAGCATGATTTTAATTTTAGCCTTTGTTCAATAAAGCCACAGATATTATTAAATTTGCAATTTAATTTTTGCTTTATATACAGCGTAAATGGAGTGCTGTTGTAACTGCGTGCAGCAATAAAATTATTTGAAGTAGTTGTTGAAGAAAGGTGCATTTAGAAGAAGCATTATAAACTAAATTGATTAGTATATTGTCTATATACATATATACATTTTAAAAACAGCTTATTTACATTATTTACGAGTCACATCGACCTTTACTCCATTTAAGAGCATCGGTCGTCGACGAACAACCGCTTGAGTTCACTTTGTAATAACCTTTACCACTGAAATAATATTTATCGCATAATGACAGGTCGTTGTGGTAGACGTCGCGAATACGTTTTTCCAAGACAATTTCACTCTCACTATTATATTTGACCAGACAAATTTAAATATATGCCTGAGACACCTACGACGAATTATGTTTCCATTTGCAGCATTGTTGTAATAAAATTATTTATGATCGTCAATATGGTTGTCGATTCAGAACATTAACATGTGGTGATATTTTGACCTATTTTGGAGTAGAAGTTTGCAAATGTGTTATGAGACTTGGATGCTTGCTCTCGACAAATCCAAGGCTTTTGACAGAGTTTGGCAAAAGGCATTATTTTCGAAACTGGTCTCTTATGATATTCAGCGTTTGTTTAAGTTTTATTTTTATGCATTTTTAAAATTGCAACTTTTCTATATGTTCGGTTACTTAATAATTTTATAGCAGTTGAAAAATTCGAGTATATACTTGTGTAAAGATTAAATGCCTAAATTTCAAAATAAAATTGTATTTGAAAAATTTCTCAAATATTTAATCCGACATGTTTGTTTTACGGTGCCAGACATTTGAAACTACGAGTATATGCTGCTGTTCAATATTTTATACACTACTAGAGTTTACATAAGAATATCCTATTTGTGTAAAATATATTCAAATTCAAGACAACCCTTTAAATAAAATATTTTATATATTTCACATCACTTTTATATATCCTTTTTTACCTATACATATAATAGTATAAAGGATATATATAAGATAAAATCAATTTGTTTGCCTAATATTCGGCAGTGTCCTTATTTTATTTGAAAAATAACAGAAAAAAAAGTATAAGATAGTGAAAAATCAATTTCTAGTCATGATGGTAAATATGTTTACCTTGAATTATAGGATTGATAGGAATTTACAATTATAATTTGGATAAAAAATTCATATTTAATGTTTTTCGATTTTATTACATTGAAAATTGAATTAAGAGTATGATGAAATGACATGATTTAAGTGGAATTAGAGTATATTTTTGAACATATACAGATATAATATTCGATTTTACATGTATCAAATCTTCATCACCATCTTAACCACGATAAAGACATTGTATGTCGTCTTTAGTGACTAGGTTTTTCAAAAACCTCATCAATAAAATTGGTAGCTGTGCTGATTCTACATTTTTTATTCGGAAATTTTAATTTACAGAAGTTACGGCAATAAAACATAGTAGTGTTCTCCTGACTGTAGAACCTGTTCAGCCAAAAATAATGTTGTTGGGTTCCAGTGGTAAAATGTTAAGCAAAGTGTAGGTGTTTTTTAAAAAGTCGTTATCAATGACACTTGTAGTTGATGGTCAATATATACATAAGGATTGAGGTGATGAATTGTTCTTATATGTCTGTATTTTAGGTATATTAAAGATGAAAATATATATATTGAAATGTTGTTGTTTACTTAGTTGCTGTTTTATATAAAATAACTTTTTATATTTTATTTTTAAATTACCATAATCGATATTTATTTATTAATATGATATTGCATTTATTGTTTTCAAAGCAAAAATTTTCTGAAAACTCTATAGCATTTGTTACAACTTCTTTTAAATAATAATAATATCAAATTCATTTTTACAAAATAAACTTTGAAAAATTACTTTACTTTGTGATATGACAAGACATCATTAATATCAAAACTTTATGATAAAAATATAAGTACTATATAAGTGGCATTTTCAAAATTTTGTATTTCATTTCAATAATACTTTTTACTTGTTGTCACATTTTCAGGAAAAAAATTAAAAAAGAAACCATATGTCAAAGGACATCACCGACAGATACCTCATACCGGTTCAATTTCTCTATCACTTACTATACATTACATCTGCAAATAATATAGCCCATGGAAAAGAATCCTGTGCTTGTGCCAAAATGAAGGAGAAGATCACGGAATTTACTGTCTAAAATTCTTTGTACATTTTTTAGGTGTATGAAGTAAGTTTAATTGGACATATAACGTGATTCTTGATTGATTTTCAGTGACTTTGATTTTAAACTTGAAAATATTAATATTAAATTCCGTCCACTCACGATCAGAAATTCGTTTATCATCATGCCCTGAACTTGAATCACTTCATATTTTCGATCATATTGTTGTCATCTCTAATAAATAATGTTTAATTCCCTAATATTTATTCTATAGAATTGATATCAAATGGAACACTTTATTACATTCCGGGTTGTTGTTATTTTAGCAACGACATTAATAATAAAATGTTGTTTGAATTTATCCTATATATGAATTGTACTCGTATGTTATCTGTTTATGGAAAACATTGAAAACTATTGTATTTATATAGGAACATTTTCACAAGTATATTCATACTGAATATGGAAAATGTTAGATGAATTTATCGATCACTTTACAATATTATGTAATATAAATATATATATATATATATATATATAGAGAACATTGTTGTACATATTGTTAACATATGTTAACATACCTGCTGCTAGGGCTGTTGCTAGAAATGTAGAAAATCATTAATAAAATATACAGAGATTTGTCACGAGTGTCGTATATTTACATAAGCAAAATATCCATATTTTTGCTTGATCGATTTTCAATCAAATTTAGTATATATTCGTACAATTATTAATATCTAAATTTATTTAGAAAACTAAATTCAGTTTAGTAATAATTTTTTACTCATATGCAAAGTATATTCAAATGTATATTAAATAAATGGTAGGAGGAATTGCAGCATACTCTCACATAATAAAAATAAATCAGGGAAATTTCAGAAATTTAAAGACGAAAGCATTCAATTAATTTGCATTATATGAAAAAGTAACAGATCTGTTATCCATTAAATATGATTATTTTTTAATAAATCAACAAACATAAATTATTCACAAATAGACAACGTACACTAATTACATAACTTAAAGTCATACTCAATTTTCAAATGAACGTATTTGTCAGTACATGCATTTTTCTAATAAATTAATCATATCGACTTTCATTCACGTTGCATAGTGACTTAATTAACAACTACTATTGTCAGTGAGAAATATATTCATTTTGCTTCATCTCCCATCACTGGGGACTAGACTTCTTAATGACGGTTCTTCTCCACTATATTCTCGTACGAACGGATCTTCTATTACTCTGAGAATTAAAGTCAAGTGCCTACAATGCAATATGATCAACTAATCGTCGTAGTGTATGATCAATCTAATTTTTGATTTTCGGATATTTGAAGCCTAATATACACTATAAGTTTTTGATCTATACATTATGTGAATGATGGATGCTGTAATATCAACGATTTTTAAACTTCCTCGAATATAGTTTTTTTTTTTAAATTCTAACCTTTCGTTGATATGTAATTTCAGCATATGACCTTTTTTAACAGTACAACACATTTATAGCAACAAGTTATTGCTTTTGGTGGCAATTTCATATTACAAAAAAACAAAGACATATATCTCTCTATAGGTTCAAATGCTATTTTCGATAGCATCAATTTCACCGCTATTTGCATTAATGATCATAAATATTTGAATGTGTTATTAATGGGTTGTAGGTGACCGTTTTACAAAGGAAATCATTAAATTGCAATTAAATGGAAAATACATGTATTCTGTTTTAGTGTGACTGTCCCCGGACACCGTTGACATCCAATACCACATTCCACATATTCATTATATTTTCTAGTTCAATCCTGAGTCTTATTTATTAAATCTATAGCATTTGAAAATAACGGAGAAAGACATTGTTCCTTGATAAGACTGCATCGTATTTAACTGGTATCGCAGGTCGAGATGTTTAGTATATTAGTCTTTAGTATATTGTCTTGTCAGCAACACACAATTAGTATGTTTTTTGCTTGCCTCTCACTTTTAAATATATTGTATAGTTATTAATTTGTATTATTTGTCTGGCATTCGACTTGACCAAATTGTGCGAACAGTATTTCACAAGTTGTTTAAATTTCACATATATGTCTGTCTAAATGTAGTCGACGTAGATGAGCTCTTCGATTCGACCGATTAGATCCCATCTGATACCATGCAATTTTGAGCTTACATTTATTGTATAATCAAGTCCAGGATAAACAGGATGAATAGTGCTGATATATGTTTTCAAAAATATAACCAAGATTTAAATGATGCAAAATTATATACACGATAACTTCCTAATATTACCCATATCATACCACTGTCAATACTATCGCTTGTCTCTTTAATGTTACAACAATAATTTTTAATGTATTGACATTGTCTATGCATGTTCTAGCAGACCTGAAAACTGTGTATCCCCTTAGATTCCACACATTCCACACATTACAGCTATGTAGAAGAAAATCTATGCTGTCGGTGATTCGGTCATCACCAATAAATCGAAATGCCCACTTTTGAATTCTGTTGCGGAAATTAAGGGTGGTCACTGGAGTTCCAGTCCATATATGTAAGTCATACTCTATAAGAGACATTATATATGCTTTACATATAATGGCAATATTTTCCGGTTTAAAATATTTCTTACAACGATGAAGAAAACAAAATCTTTTGACTGTGTTTTTGGCTACAGATAAGATGTGATCATTCCATTCCAGTTTGGAATTAATGTGCGTTTCGACAGAAACAAATTCCAATATCAGTGAATTATGATTAAATTGTATGCCTGGATCTGGTATGTCTGATTTGTGTTACAGAAGACACATCTACGTCTCAGATACACATTGGAATTTATCTGCTTTCTCAGTAATAGATTATTTTTAGATGATTATTCAGAGACAAGTTCAAATTATGTGTCTGAACTATTATAAGCAAAATTATATATTTAAAATATAATTATATATAGACATACAATTTTCATTTAGCTAGGACACAAATCGCAAATATAGTCAAGACACCATAAACGTATTTAGTCGGGATACACACCAACTGCATATATAACTACTACGTTAGCCGTGACACACGGATTTAGAAAAATGTGAAAATGATTTGAATTTATAATAATATCAAATGACATTGGTAATGCAATTCTTGTCGAAAACGAATTCGATTATGCAATTTCATATTTGACATAAATTAATACAAGATGCTATTCGCCTTCGCATATTTTTAAATTCATTTAATATTTCGATTGTTGTTTAAATGCAGTTTTGTCTATTTAATAATGCGGAACCTTACGTTTTTGATTTAATTGTTAACATAACTAGGAAACGCCACTTATTTTAAAGTATTTGTTTTATATCAAACTGCAATATGTATACTAAAATTAAAGCTCATGTTTAATTATGAACTTGATAAAATTCAATTTCATAATTTTATTATATAAAATAGCATAAAATAAATTAAATTTTACTCTTAACATTGTGTCTTCATATTTAACTTATCGTATTATATAAGACGACATCAAGTACAAAGTTGGATAACTTAGAGAATAAATATTGATTTAAATATAATTTATAACTTTGTTTGAATTTTCTACATAAAATTAATTATATTTGTCGTATATCGAACATTGATTTAAATAGGAAATTCGATTCGAAATGACTAGAACCTATTAATGTCAATTTTGATTTAATACTCGTATATCTTTTAATTGGGTTTCTTTAATTAATCTATAAATGTGTAACAGTGGGTATTTTGATACCACTCGTAATATCTTATATCATCATCATATATATATCATATTATTAGTTATTTCGATTAAATGCCAATTTAAATCATAGTATTTCATCAACTACGAAAATATTTCCTTTATTTTAGACTGTATACTAATTCATTTGAAATTTATTATATCACAAATTATTCGTATACAGGATCTTTAATTTATATGGAATTATATATATATAATAGGGGATCGATAATCCATCAATTATTTGTATTTTATCCTTAAATAATACTCTCATATATCTTCTTTCCATGTTTATATTAAAGTAAAAATATCATTAATTAGAGAGCAATTAAAGTCAATGGAAAAAAATAACAAACATTCACTATTGATTATTATCTATTCGAATGAGATAGCTTCCCTTTTCATAAACATCATATCAACCTATTTAATCGAAATGTATGTACGAGAGTGTATGTACAAGAAGATGTTAATATATTATGGTTTAAATTTACCCCTGTCACGACATAATCGCTGGAAGCAAAATCTGAGATGGACAGTCAATATTTTCAATTTAACGAACTGGAATTAATAAATAAGGGTTGAGATTTGTACAATGAGGTACAAATTTGTATATAATTATGTATTATAATTTGATCAATTATATAACAATAACAAGTATGCTATTGTAATAAATGTAATTATATTGAGATTTCAAATGGTTATAATGTTTTAAAGTCATATAGAAGGGAATATTCAATTACATCAGCCAGATTACTGAATCATCAGTAAGTAGATTTTAGTATTTACCAACATATGTGGTTGTTTTTGTCGATTAATGGTATATATATATAAACTAGAACAAGTGGCTTCTTGAAGTACACAAAGCCAATATAATAATTTCGGGATATCTTAATAATTCAAAAGTCAAGCGAATTATGGTTGAGAAACTTGAGAAAAATTCAAATCCATTCATATTTTAATGCATTTTATTGAATAAAATAGCAATGCAACTGACAGAGATGACTTCCTGAAGGTTACATAGCCAATAAATAAATTCAAGTTATATCATTTAATATTTATAAAATATATTACTATCATTTTTTTGATTTATTCATATAATAATTCGAAAATCAAGCATTTGATTGAGAAGTTCAGAAAACTACAGAACCATTTTACTATTCAATAAAAGAAAAAATTTCAATAGAGTAGTTGATTTACTGATGTACACATTACTTCTACTATTTAAATTGGACAAAAGTGTTTTGTGCATTTTTTGAACATTTAGTAATTCAAGTATGAATTAAAATAATTGAGAAAATTAAAAAAAATACAAAATCTAAATATTGAAAATGACAATGGAACTATCAAATGGTGCTCTACTTTCTGAGAAACACGCTTTATAATACAATTTGGACATTTCTTTTGCATGACTTTTTTATGTTTAATAATCATGTGAAGCATCAAACGTTATGCAAATTTTGTTGATAAAGTTAGGGTATATAAAATATCAAAACCACGGTTCAATAAATTTTATCCAAATTATCGGACACGAATTCATCTATCAAGTGAAGATATATTATCTTTAAAAGAAAGACTACTAGACTACTAGACTCAGTTACAAATAAATTTGAAGACAAATTTAATAATTCAGATATTAAGCAAATTAATTCCGAAACTGCTAAACCAAGCTATCATGTGTCAGTAAATTTTGATCGAAAATTACATCCAAAAATAATGCATCATATGATAATGCCCGCACATCCTTCAATATTTGATAATATTAATTACTTTTATTTCTTGTTTCATATAATTATATAGAAAAAAATTAATGGATCGTTGTCATAATCGGATATATGACAACGATCCATTAATTTTTTTCTTTACTTCTAGTTAATGTTTTATTTAAATATATAACTTTGTACCCTAATCGATGTCCACATTAATTGCACCAAAAATTATCGTTTAAATGCTACATTTGGATATAATGTCAATGTGATGTGATAACATTGACTATGGGTGAAATAAAATTTTACGATATATTTATCTTTTTTCGTTTAAACTTTAACTTTATTGTATCGTAAATACGTAAAATTTTTAAAGAAACTTTTTGAACTCTGAAAAGAGTAACTTTTCTAAATATATTCGAATAAAAATTATGATGATACTATATTTAAAGACATTCAAAACTTTCACGAAAAACTTATTTTCTTTGTTTGACATTATCCGTCATCATATTAAACATCATTGTCCCGTATTAATGTAACTTAATTTCACTATGAATTCGTTAACTTATAAAAGAATTAGCGGATATTTTTTTTAATGGGCACAACACTTAGGATACCAACAAAGACAAGGGAATTGTATTTACTGGAACATTCTCTGTCACATCTTCCTGTATGGTGTCCAGATACATATTGGTATGAGAAATTTGCTGCATACTAAATAATATCCAATGCTTAAAGGCACTGGATGTAGTATTCACTAATGCGTTTGAATTTATACCGCACCTGACAGATATATGTAATAAAAAAATATATTTCAACCAATAATAACTATAATATACGTATGTATTCGAATCATCGAGCCCGATAGCTATATATATAACTATTTGAGAAAAGAACCAAGTAAGCTAATTTCAAATCGAGCCAATGACGATTACAGTCAACGTGAGTCTGTCTCTCAGATGAATTGCTACTACTTTTAAATATTAATTAGATTCTCATCTTTTTGAGTTTAATTTCATCGCTTATACAGACCAGTGACATGAATCTCTTCAGGGAATGCTATGAACATTTAGCTATATAGGAGTATTTTTTTTTCAAAAATAATTTAAAATACGACCTGTAAATTTGGGTAGCGTAAATATCAATATACAGATTTTATAAATAGTATATTTGAAAATTATCAAAAATTATAAAAATATGATAATTTTTAAAACTCTACTAACCCCGGTAATGTCAATAATTGCGTTACTCTGTAAAGTATTTATTTTTAATTAATTTGCTAATAAATTAATTACATAAAAATTGGGTAGCAAATTGCACAAATTAAAAAAAAAAAACATTCAAATTTGATGACATTAGTCTGCATCCGTTTAATTAATGCAATTTAGCTATATAAAAAAACAAAACTTATGTTTACATTTTTGCATAACTACTTCCTTCATTAGCAATTGAAGATTTTGGCCAGATATCTTGAACAATGCAGGTTGTTCGTTGATGACATTTTCTTTCGTGCAGACTAAATTATGAGATGATTATGAGTCTGGATTCACTCGGACATTATGTAACCTATAAAATTGTGATATGAAGCATAATTACTTACAAAGAAGTATCCTTTTTTTTTCCAGAAACATGAACTCGTTTTTGTTTTTGTTTTTTTTTTTTTTTCCATTTTTATTTTAACATTAATTTTAAAACATAATGTATATAAATTTATTATAAAGTTAAGAATGTATAAGCATAATTAAGTATATGTTTTTATCAACATAAAGGATAATTCAGATTAAAAAAAAATTATGCCAAGAGACAAGTTTAAATGAACTGAGGTTGTTATACACAGGGAGGCTAAAAGAAAAAAAAAAACATCTGAAAAATGTCTGTGTAACTCTCTGCCATATCAGAAGAGTCTTTTACGATTACATTAAAGAAAAGTAAAATAAAAACACTTTATAAACTTGCGATGTCATGATGTTAAGCAACATATCCTCCATAAATATTCTACCACCTATAATACAAAAAAATATAAAACGATTTATTTTCTCTTTCAAAACAATTTGACAAGGATGAATTTCTAACGCCCTTCAGTTTTATTATATTCAAAAAATAGTAGTAAGAAGCTTTCGTTTCTTTTTTGCTTTTTTTTCTTCTTCTTCTTTTTTTTTCTATTTACACCCCTATATTGACATATTACCTACAATATTAAGTGTGTTTACTCTATCTTGAAAATTATCCATTCAACCAACAATCTATCCATCCATCTATTCATTCAGTCACCAAGTCTATCCATCTATCCATAGATACTCTTAACATACAGTTAGATACTATATAAAAGTGGAAGAGCGAGCAGCTATTGTACAATTTTCCAATCTATTGAATAATTTTTAAAAGTTAAATTTCAAAGATTTTTAATTAGGAACAGATTTATTTTAATTATACACTTCAATAAATACTTGTAAAATTTAAAATTCAAAAGTCTGAATAAATACTTCAGAAATTGTAATTTTTTTTTTTCCTTTTCTTCCTTTTTTGAAAATTAAATTCTTCTACGACGATTGAATTCTGGCGGCTATAAGTGAATTTCAATTCTTTACTCTTCAATTTATTTTATATATTCCTATTAAAATGTATGTAACCTTTCACCTTTATTTAAAATTAATAATTTTTTTTTTTCTGTTGGATTGTACAATTTTGAAAAGTGTATTTGTTATTTACATTAAATTACATTTAATTAGGTAAAAATAAATTATTGATTCATTGAAGAAAATTCAGATGAAAATGAAAATATTTGTACTCGTAGAAACAGAAAAAGAATAAAAATTGTTGAGAAAATATGAAAAATACTGTGAATTTTTCTGTATTATATGAATATGATGATGAGTACCTACTCCCAGTGAATTCTTCCTATTCACAAAAAAAAAAAAAGGAAAAAAAAAAATCAAGAAAAAAGAAAATATGAAGCGAAAATATAACCAAGAAAACTGAGAATAATGGAAAATAAAAAGCAGATGTCCGTATACTGCTTTTGTTTTCCCATTTTATTGTTAATGGCATAATACAAAAGAAAGGTAAAATTCTTCATAGTATTTCTATATATGAGATCAGTCAGGCCAAAAATGTCTCATTCTTTTCCAAATTAATTTCTATGGATCACAAATTATATCAAGATTAGAATGAATTCAGGATAATAATTACATATTGTTTGTAGTTCAATTGTGAAATAATGAAGCATCCTTTTCTTACAGGAATTTATTAACACAATGAAAAGTAAATTCGTTTAAAACATTTTCATTGCTTTAACATGGTTTCGCGACACAAAGACTAAGTCTTATTGTAGCGTGATGATGATCATAGCGATGATGATGAATAATGATAATATTATCAAGAAATGAAGGTTTGTCGAACTCCTGTATTGATCCCCTATAGTTGAATCCACACCAGTATTTCGATTCAGTCACAGAACAATCATTCTTCTGACACTCGGAATGAAGTAACAATAATTTAAAATGTCTACTATATGAACGCCATAATATATCAAACTTCAGACAGATCTGCCAAGACAATTCTATAATATCCTGAATTCCTATATAACGAAATGGTTCTTTTGAGTCAAATATGACGTCGAATATTCTACCTTCAAAGAAATGACCGATGTTGGATCTAATGTTGTAATTGGACAAAACGATGACGTATAAAGCTGAACCAGACCAAGTCGGCACATATACATTTTACAAACCAAAACGTTGCCTGGATGTCAATTGAAAATGATTCACAACGGGTACCACATGTGAATACGGCTAACTATTTGGGTAAGACTCTTTATGGTAAGCGTAAATGGAAGGAGCATGTTAAAAAGAAAAGAGAAGAAATGAAAATCAGGTTCAAAAAGATGTACTGCATTATTGGGAGGCATTCTCAACTAACGATCCACATCAAATTGCTTATCTATCGTCAAATTTTTAAGTCAATATATTGACCTACGGTATACAGCTGTGCAACTGTACCCAATAAGTCGAATGCGAAAATTATACAGACGTTCCAAAATAAAGTACATAGGAATATAGTTGATGCACCATTTTTTTCACTAAAATTTGTGCATTTGATCGTTGATGATGCTTCACATCCTGTACTTTTTGTATCTATACTTAAGATTTCAATTGAAGTTCATGTACATCCTATTTTAACATGGAATTCAATCACAGTGTCTAACTTGGAATTCAATCACATAGTGTTATGTCAACCATTTGAGCTTATGCTCTAAACAATATCCTGACCTATGTATGATGTGTGCAATGTATAACTAATAAATTGATTCTGTTTCTCAATAATAAATAGTAGTTACTGTCAGAAGGTAAATATTTATGTTCCTTTTATACTATTATAACAAAAGAAATATTTGTATATTTAAATTATATAAGCAGCTATTTTAGTCAATAATTTACTGTATAATTATTATTCTGGAAAAAAATAGAATAATGTATCCTTGCATATAATTATATAATTCGTTAACTCAATAAACTAGAGGTATAGTATATATAAAATTGTAAAAGTACGATAAAAAACATATACCAGGTTTTGTACCCCCTAATCTAAAATCGATAGAATATTAACACAATTTTATTGATTTTTAACGATTCTTAAATGCTTCTCATTTAGTCCTTGTAACGTCAAATAACCTCAGAAAAGAAAAAAGAAAAATAAGCTCATAAAGAACATGTTGAAAATATAAAGAAAAGAAATGAAAGGACTTTCATTAAAGCAACACAAATAAATATATACAAAAGGTTAAAGGAGTGGTTCTGTTGTGGTGCGATTAAATTCAAAGAAGGAAAATAAATTAATATAATATTGCCAACGAAATTAGGTTTTGTGTGATGCAGATGAGGGATTTACGGATTAATGGCATAAAAAACGGAAACTTTTTAGAGATATACAGAAAAAGAAAAGAAAATCCGGGGGTGAAAACAAAAAAAAAAAAAAAAAAAATGGAAAACAATAAGTAAAGGAAAATGTAGAGGTAAACCAATTTATTATCCATACGCCTTAGAGTTATTTTATACTATGGACTTTTAATAAGACGAAGACAATTAAAATAAATTAAAAATCTTATTTTGTGTAATTTAATATCAGTTTGTTGTATCGATTCGAATAAATTTCTAATTAAGTTTGTTCCTTATTTTTAATTTCAAAATTACAATAATCAGAATCATCATCATCATTGCCATCGTCATTTCCCGTCATTGTTGCCTTATGTACATAAAAAATATTACATTTCAATACAAAACCCTATTAAGTTTATGTTGTTGAGTTTGTGATAACTCTGTATCTGAGTCAATATAAAATACCTAAAAATGTAATTGGAATTTACCATAATTGGTTTTGTTAGTGATGAATGTCGTGGTCAAATATAATGTAGGTTACTCAGCTCACATTTATCTCGAAGCGCTGTCACTTCCACTTTTCTCGGTTGACAATATGCCGATGACATTAAAATTGTGATAAACAGGATTTTCAACCGAAGAATGTTGATTTTAATCGACCACTAATTAGTGATTTTTAATAAGTATGCACTTGACTGAAATTTGCAAGTTAATAGACGACCCGATCTTCCAAGGCCAATATGACAAGGAACCGTCATAGAGAAAACTTTTATGCATTCAAAAATTAATACCATTTGGGTTTGATATATGAAGATGTTAATTGTAAGGTTAAATTATCCACATAAGTGTTCTTTCAAATTATCTTAGAGGGAATACTGTGGGCATCAGAGGGAGTTTTTTCAATTTCAATTTTAAACTTATTAATTGTATTTATTTTGGGCATAACCCTATATACAGTACGAGTATTTGGTATTTAGTAAAAGGCTGCGTACTTTGAAATAAATAAATAAATAGCAGCTTCAATTGCTTTTAAGTAAATAATTGAAATTAATTAAAAGTTTAAATGGGATTGTGATGGAAAAGTTGTACACCATTTTATAAATGAATGAAATTAATTTATAAAAGGTATATAATATAAAAACTCTTGCATAACACCCTTGTTTGATTTAAACTTGTAATTAATCTTGATATACCATCATTTATCATTTTCAAACTTTAATGTAACTCGTATTTACTTATTATAAGGTGCTTTGACAAGATTTCGATTTAACGTTTATTATTAGGTGAAATTAGATGTAAAGATTATTTCACACTGTATTGTACAAGTACTTTATGGATATTAAACTTTTAGAGTTAAGTAATTTATTTTAATTACAAACTAAACACTAATATCAGATGCTTATGAACAAAGCATCAGAAACAGGATCGATCGATTCGTTAAAATTATCTCAATTTGAGTGACAATTTGCGACTTTAATCGCTGTTCTGTGTCAATCATGGATTTTAAAACTTTATGTGTTACCACAGTGGCATCCAGACTCATTCACTCCATTCCCGTTTCTATCAGTTTTGCAAATTTTGCACCATTAAATTATAATGTAATAATGTAAAATTTTAGTAATTTTTGGGAATCATCTATTTTGATTATACATTAAATTTTATTATTAATTTATTAGCCAGAATTTCCATTTTTCGACACTAATTTAATATTTCATTAAAAATTGAATACAATAATACACTTTGGGGATGCACTAAAATATAATTTCTGTTCGCTTCAATCATCATTGATTGCATAATTATGTATATTTGGCTTTATCATCGAAATATTATTACAAATTGTATTTACAGCGAATTTACTATATGGTTTCACATTATCATTATGTGAAAATGTAAATTTATCAATATTGTAAATTGATAATTTACGTACATATTGTACTTATAAATTAGATATTCTCAATGCATTATGCAGCAGTCAATTTATTGTTCCTTAATTAAAATTGTTTTGTAATTTTAAGTTAGAAATTCAATGTAGACAAGCTTTTTAGTTAATGAATTTAAATGTTCATATGTGATAATGAAAAAAATATATAAATTGTAAATTTGAAATTTTATAAAAATTATCAAATATGTTACTGAATGTGTTTCAAATAAATGTACAGGCCTGCCGGTAATATTTTATTAGTCATCGGCAAATTTTGTGGTTTTGTCTATGAGAATTTTGAGAATTTAGAGTTTCAAAATCTGCAACACGATCGATAGTGGTATTACGTTGTAATATGATATAGCGGAAAATATTCTACTTAAAAGCAACAATGACTTGAGAACTAAGCTACAAGAAGCAAATAATTTGCATATTATGAATTTCAGAATTTATCATTTAAAATCAAATTTTCACATTGATCAACATTTTTTCAATCATAGGTATTTCTGATCTGATACCTGTGATCGTGTAATTGAGGTATATTTTTCATTTATGACATAATGTTGCATTCAGTCAATGGGACGTTTGTCTCTTGTTTCACTTCTATAAAATGTTGATCTTGTTTAACAGTGCCACAAGAAAAAATTCGGTGCACATAGAAACTAATGGTAATTTATAAATTTCTAAATACAGAATTTAAACAGAAATTAGTCTAAACGATTAACTTGTAATCGTGTAAAATTTATATTATTTAAAAACATGATGACATCTAATCCGGTTTAATGCTCCACAGCTCTATAGACTTGAACCGATTCAAGTCAATAGAATAGTGAGACATTTAAATATCAATGTCATTAGGATGGTCATTCTGTTTAATGAATATTGTCGTGTGAATGTGTGAATAATGAAAAAGTGGCATATACAAATGAATCACTTTGGTAGGGGTTTAAATCATTCGGTAACTTAATTATTGCTATTTCAATGCCATTATAAATTATGGTATTCCCATTTGCAAAAGTTTAGTTGAGAATCGACTGGACTGTCTCGATTATCTGAAATTACTTTTCTAATCATTTCATACTTTTTTGCATATTGCTTTTGATTAAATTTTTGTGCCATATTCGAATACTTTTGTCGCATTATGTTCGGGTGATCATCAAATTCATTATTAATTTTTTTTTAAATAAATTAAAATTACTAATACATTTTTTCTTATATTTTTTATAGGTAAGATTTTTATGCTATTAATTTATCTGCAATAGATGCATGCATACACTGCATGTACATTTTTTAAAGGATTTAATTGTACAGAGAACTTCAGGTAACTGTTGTATTATATTAAGAAGGATAAATTAATATTTATCCTATACACTATACGTTATTAAGAGTGGGAATTGTTCTAAAATAAAATAAATTATTCAAGAATTCAGTGGATTCAGACGTTAATCTAACAATCAATTCAAAAACGAATTTATTGACTGCTAATCGTGTACACGAGAAACCTACACCGAATTTAATTGATCAAGTTGTGATTAAATATAAGTGCTTGTAATTTATTTATGTCAGATGTTGTCCATCGCTTTTAGCAGTGATAATAGCATACATTTATGTAATAAAATTAATGATATTCAGTAATATTTTAATAAATATTCTAATGTCAAATACATAATTCCAATGTCTGAAATTGAGTTAGTGGTTAGTTGTCATCCACAACTACAGCACATCTATTTTTATGCTTCATGTGAAGTCAAGATGTCATCAAGTGATAATATTTTTATGCGACAAAATATATTCCATGTTAACTAATATTTTTCTGTCTAATTTACAAATGCTTTTTTTGTGGGTGTTGAAGTGATTAGAGATATATAATCACGAACACTCCAGGCACTTACAGTGATAAGCTTTTATGTAATACTTTTGTCTCTAGTATTGTTTTGCAAATTTTCTTGATGTTCGAAGGATACATAAGAAGTATTAAAGAAAGGGGGTTTTTAGAGACCGTAATATAATTATTTAATTATTAATCAGTGTTTTTAATGGCATAGCGGTCAAATCTAATTTAGAAATAATTTTGAATAATATGGAATTATATTATCATGTACATTGAATTTCAATCAGCAATCTGGATTAAATTTAAACCCCTTAAATTACTGTAGAATTCACATGATAATTAACCATACTATTTAAAGCAACCAGTGCATTGTGTTGAATTTTGGTTAGATAATTACTGACCTGATGAGAACTGTTTGTTCGAAAAGAGTTCGAAAATAGTTCGATCTAGCCTGATGGATAAAATTTAATATATAATACATAATAATATAATTCCATATTATTCAAAATTATTTCTAAATTAAATTTGACCGCTATGCCACTAAAAACACCCATTAATAAAATGAATTATTGGTAGTCGAATTTATTAAGTGAAAGAATTAGTCAAGATGTCATAAGTATTTTTATACTCGATATAATTAATAAAACATTGTACTGATTATTATTTTTGTGAAGTTCACAATTGTCTTGTTGTATGTGAGAAAGTATTCATAGATCTCAATGTACTGATTAATATTATTCGGAATAATTTCAACTAAATTCTTGATCTGCAAATGGCATAATGAATATTTCGCTTTTATTGTGTAAATAATAAATATCTCAATTTTATTCTGTCTCCGTATGTATCTAATTTCAAGTATCAGACTAGACTGACAGTTTTCTACATTAAATATTTATAATAGTAAAATTATATAATTCATTTTAAAGCAATAATAATAATGGACATAAAATGTAGAGAAGATGTACAATGTCTGGAATTTGTTTACTGGACAGATGTCTATAAAATCTATAGTCTATTGCAATTATTTTCCATTTGATTTTTTTTTCTACACTATATCAGAGGTATTCTTTAGGGAGCACAAAATATTTTATTGGCTCATAAGAACGGAAGAGGACATATATGAATGCAGGAATTTGTGACCATTTAACTTAAATGCCTGGAAATCGTAAAATTCAGGATACACATCCTGGTTCCACAGACGAGAAGTACACGATATAAACGTACCCCGTAATTTAAGCTTGCGACCAAATGTGAAAGAACGGAATATATTAATTATATTTATTAATATTTTTGTTCCTATTCTCAACTAATTGTCCGACTTATTAACATTATGTGCATAATGGCTTTCGCCACGAATTTATTGAGTGGTCAGATTCAGTTATTGAGAATTGTATTCATGCATACTTTTCTCAATATAATCATTTTCACGATGTCATAGTTAATCTTATGATTTTAAGGTAGAAAATTCTTAAAAAATAAGTTCAATAACATTTTTTCTGAACATTTTCGATTAATTTTGTTGGTGTGGTTAATGAGAAATACATTTCAAAGCTGTAATCGCTGAAATTTATTATCAGTCGAAAGGTCACTAGTAGAGGTCATTTGTGGCCATACTGTTCAGCCCCATTAATCCCCTCAATTATAAATTAATTAACAAAACAATAAAGAATAGTCTCTCACATGAAACTGTGGTAAAGATGATAAATTCTGGATGTCTTTAATTCAATATTTTTATAAGTCAACCGAATTTTAATCAGAAAAACTTCAAAGAAAATTTCTTTTCACATTTTCAAAAAGTGAAAGCTGCTTTCTCATTTTTTCCTGCCTGTCAAGCATAAAAAAATCGAGATGGTGTACATTCTTCTTACGTATTTATATATTTTTTATTTATTTATTTATTTTCTTTTCTTTTTTTTTTTTGTACATAGCCAGAAGAAATGTTGATCATTTCCAGAACCTTTTATTCATTTTAAGT
The DNA here is from genome assembly GCA_027564355.1 of Penthetria funebris. Lineage (NCBI taxonomy): Eukaryota > Metazoa > Arthropoda > Insecta > Diptera > Pleciidae > Penthetria > Penthetria funebris. The sequence continues at coordinate 32,805 of JANSTX010020439.1, forward strand.
ATTATTCAACTGTGTACTAGAATTTGCCTTGTTATTTAAAATATTTAGAAATTCAATTTAAAATCAAGCAAAAAAAAAAAGGGAAGAAAAGAGGATACTTTAAAAAAAATCTACTGCAATATCCATTAAATTTAATTGAAACACTTTAACTTTCAGAAATAATTTCATATATTATGCATTGAATTGCTCTATTACATACTCGTACAAGTACGACTATTGTGTTTTGTTTTCCTTGAGACAGTCAGTCACCTTATCATTTAACAAATAAAATACCTTCTAAAAAACAAGCACCCCCGAAAAATCCTATCTAACTTTAAAGTGATTGCTTTTAAATAAAATATTCTGATATGAAGACAGAAAGGAAAAGGTGGTAGCAAGAATGACTGTTGACGATAACAGTCTGAAAGGATTTTATCAAGTGAATGATTTTGTTAAATTAGTATTTATGGTTTAATAAATAAATTGAACGGAGATTCTCAACTATATAACATTCAGAAAGAATATATGCTTTAAATTTGAATATTTCCATTGAGTGGTGGATAAATCTCCGGTTTAGTAACCTCGATGATGGTCGACCATACCATTCGTCGTCAACTATATCCTCTATAACTGATTCCTTAAAATATATTTATGTGGTCAAACAATAAAAGTTATTTGGTGTCACGGCAACACTTATGGCATCTCACATCAATAATTATGTAGTCTCGCGGTAATACTTTGTGGTATCATGGTAAAAAATTCAAGCACTTTTCAGTGAGGCACTTGCTTCATGATAAATAAATTCAAGTTAAATTTTAAAATACGTTTCAAAATATCTGCTCTATACTTTATACTTTGTTCTTTGCATGGATAATTAACCTGGCGCAGAACAAGCCCCAAAACATGTTTATCTAATAATATAAATTACGAAAATTTACGTTTCAAAATTAAAGTCATATAAGATACATTTGCGAATTATATACCTTTTTCAAATCTATCTCTTGTTAATAATCATGACATTAGAATCAATAAAATTTTTTGCAGCGATTACCTTTAATATAACTGTTGATCCTAAGGTTCTAAAAACGGTGTGGGAATAGTTGTGTCTGTAGATAGAATAAACGATCGGATAATGTCTTTAAAGATATTATTAGACAATCAACCAACCATGAATAT
>JANSTX010020440.1:0-16193 GCA_027564355.1 Penthetria funebris
CTATTTTGCAATTCTATTTAATAAATACTTATATATTATGTTGTGATCCGTTAAACAATTCCCAAGGCCTACAATAAATGTGGAACGTTTATTTTATTTCAAACATAAACTATACCGTCTGTTACTGTCAATGAAATAATTAGTTGTGGTTGTACAATGCAACATAATCCATCACTCAATAAGTTCGTAGTATGACATATAGATGTCGCCACTATTGACAAATCTATATGCTTTTTAGGAAGTACCAAGCTTCAAACGAAATGTGTTAAAATTGTATGACAATCTGACGATCGTAAATTGAAGTTGCGTGAGATAGCTGGCACCTTAAAGATATTAAAAGGCAGTGTATCCACTATTTTGCATGAAAATTTTATCATGAGAAAACTCCGTTCGAAATGGGTACCGCGTATGATCACAAAAACAACAACGCGTCGACGATTCACAGTGCTATTTGGAGGTTTGGACCTATTAATTTCAGGCAATAAAAACAATTTTTTCATGCGGTATGCGACAATGGTTGAAATATGGATCCATCACTACACTTCAGAGTCAAATTGGCAGTCAGCTGAGTGGATACCTGTCCAAAGCAACCAAAAACACAAATGTCAGCTGGTAAGGTTTTGGCCTCCGTATTTTGGGATGCGTACGGTATTTTATTCGTCGCTTACCTTGAAAAAGGAAGAACCATAAATAAAAAAGTGCTTTTAATAGCAAAATTGCATGAATTGCACTTTGATTTGCTTCCCCATCCACCGTATTCTCTGAATCTGGCTCCCACCGACTACTACCTGTATGCAAGACCTAAAAAGAATGCTCCAGGGAAAGAGATTTAGCTCCAATGAAGAAGACATTGCCGAAATTGAAAGGTATTTTGAGACCAAAGATAAATCGTTCTACAAAAAAGACATTGAAGTGTTAGAGAAGCGTTGTAATAAATCACTCTTGAAGGAGACTATGTTAATGAGTAAAATCGAATTTTGCCTAAAAGTTGTTGTTTTATTGGTCAACCTACGAACTTATTGAGTGATGTATGATATATATGCTGATCCAAGAGATGCTCAAAATTTCTTAATAAAATGCAGGCATTGTATGATATTGTTTTTAAACTGATGTGAGTTATGCACCATCTATCCTTATCTGTACTCATATATATTCTTAACCTTTGTAATGGATCACTAATTAAATATACATAAATGAAAAAAGTATATTACTCGGAATTTATCAAGAATTTAGCAATATTAAGCATTTCTTGAAATCACTAGTTTTTATCATGTGCTCATATTAGAAACTGTTATGTGCATTTTTAACTAATTTTCTTGTTAGTAATAAAATGCTTATAAATTCTGGTATCAATTTAGTGGTCACAAGCATGGCAATAAGCGATCTATGCACGTAATATGCTGCCGGAAGGAAATTCAAACCATAGAATTTATTCTATATGTTCATTTATAATCATCACTTTGACGACTTAAAAAAACGTTATATTGTCGCCCTATGCACCTTGCATAGGGCGACAATACAACGTTTACTTTGATGTCTTTAATATGCTTGTCAAACAATTCATATGCCATTCATACCATTCAGTCTCGATCATAAACTTTACTGGCATATATCGTGATCTAGTTAACAGTGATGCCGCGTTCATTACCAGCTCTTACAAATCAAATCATAAAATGTATATATATATATGCAATGTATAAACTTTATTTAGTTTTAAGAAGCATCAGCAGCTACCCGAGATCATCGTAGGCATTTTAACGAAAAAATTGATAGAATATTAAAGAAAGAAAAATTGGTACTAGCTACTACTCTTTCCCATCTTTCTGACAGACTACAAATTCTGCATTAAAAAAGCAACTTTATTCGAATTGTTTTAGTGGATTCATTTTTCATTGCCAAACACAATACAATGCAAACAAATCCTTTCTTTTTTGACGTTGGAGAAGTGAAAAAACGTCTTTCCACGTCGATCGGCTTTAGTTCATATGGCAATCAATTTCCTTGTTTTTGAATAGTTCATAATGATACGGGTTGCTGTGTCACTCTCAATGTTTGTGGAAACTCCTCTTACATTTGACACGAGTCTTGATTGAATAAGGCCTTCATAACATTAATGTCCTTTCTTTACGCTCTATATCCTCCGTGTCAAAATTTTGAACTGTCTAAATTAGTCTTTACTTCTTCAAATCGATAGAATATGGAATCTATAAGTCACACACAGCAATCGATGTCATTCAGCTGCTTGTTTCTTTAAATGGAAGCAGGAAAGTAATTAATTTCGTTTGCACAAAGGCTATGCTGTTTACACAGGAAAAATGACACATACTAAAAACTAAACCATAATTATGGCACTATACATGAATGTGGTTAGCATTTGTACAACGAATAGGATGCTAAATTATGAGGTATGCATATACAGTAATCTGCACTAAGTGGTGAATACATTACCTGATTACATTTAAAGGTTACTCAACATATATTTAGCCCGCTGTGGTATCTTATTAATTGTCTGTAGCAGTGTTTTTGTAATACTTAACAAGTCTATTTGCTTTTTGTGTTTTTTTTTTGGGGATTTGTGAAATAAAAAGTTATTGTGTACGTGCTATTCGTATAGATAATAAATAAAACTGAATACCTTTATAATCATTGATTGCAACAACCAATGTTAGTGTAGATCCTAATGGAACAATACCGCTTACAGGTGGTGCCCATGGTCCTTTTCCATGCTGAATTTCCATCCAACAATCAACGTTGTCACCTTTAATTATAAGATATGAAATTTGAAATTATATTTAAATTATGGCAGTAAAATTAAGATTTATAAAATTTAGTTAGTCACATTTGAGAAATTTGTACTACATAGAAGAATGTTAAGAAATACATAAAACCGTAAATGTAATAATAATAAATTACCTCTAAAATCAAGTTGAATTACGTCTAAGTCTGCAATTACCATTGGTGGTTTTGATGCGGTTTTCTCATAATCATTAAACCATTCACACCTTAATCGTTTTGCTTCATCCCATACTTCCAATAAATCTTTATCATATTGAACAACTACCTAAAATTATTAACTTGAAATTTATTGATTTTCAATTCATTTATGTATTAATTTATTTTGAAAAATCTTTGATTAATTCTTATATAACATATATATATATATATTATATGTGTTTATTTTTTAGGGAGTGGTTACCCTTTTACGTCAGAAACACAAAATAAGTATTAAATAGCTCCTAAAGACATAGGGAGAGGAAGTAAACGTACAAAATTATGAAAATTCATTTTGAATTTATAGTTCTGGAAACACATCCTCGAAAAGATGTGTCTTGACTGACGAGCCATATGAATGTGTCTCAAAATTTGATATTGTGACTGAATTTGTATTCAAGAGTACGTGATTAAGACGTATGAGCAAGACGTGTGTCAAGCGAAAAATATGAAACGAAACTACTATAGAGATTTTAGATTAGAAATATAGACTTAATTATAGTTAATTCGATACGTGTTCCATCTAAATATTTCAGTAGAGTGGTACATAATTCTATTTAGTTTGTTAGCAAGATATTCTTCACCTAGTTCACAAACACAACTAATATCTTGTTTATAGTTTTGAGAGTTTGTAAAAGTATTGTACAAAATAGTACTCTGCGGGCTTGTATAGACGAATACTGCAAATTAGCTGATTTCTTCTTATCAGTATTTTTGAGATACAGATTAATGTATATAACGCAGTTGAAGCTCTTTGGAGATCGTTTACATATTAATCGATTATTGGTAAAGAAGTTTAGTAATTACACGGATAAAAATAATAAATTTTGAAGATTTATCGCGATGTTAACAAACTTACTTTATGTGGATCATATACAGAAATATGATTTTCGATCAGTTTCATTGTTCTCTTTATAGATGTTATGCGATCGTTTATTCTATTTACAGATACCAGCTATTTATTAAATATATAATATCTATCAACAACTATTTCACACCATTTTAGTGGCATCACCGTTATAATAAAGTTTATAATCATGACTAATATTTTTAATAATATTGGGTATATTACAAAGTATAGTATATTACTGATCATTCACGCATTAATGATCACTCTTTAAACTGATCTGAATATGCATATTGTATATAGCATGTTATTCGCACTTACGGTGGTTATAGCCCAGGTCCTTTAAGTATATTTGACTAATATGCAACCGATATATTTATTTTTATATTATTGTGAGATTTGTTAATTGACTGGTTAATAACTTCAGTTCATGGCATTTTATAGATTAATATATTACATTATGATCTTATTTGTTAATATGCAAATTACTATTCTTTATATATGTTAAATACCACATAATGCAGTTAAATAACATTTAAATCAATATTCAATATATTTAATTGTATTTGGATTAAAGCATAATACATAGTAATAGTATGCAGTTTTATTTCAATAGATAAATTGATCGCATCTTAATTATGACTTAAGCTGTGGTAAACGAATCTTGTATTCATAAAATGGGATCAAAGTGTATCTTATAAATCGTATTACTTAATTTCCATTGATCACAGATCAGCCTTATAAATATATGCATGAGTTTTTTCTAAGTCATTTAGATTTTATCATTTATGGTCGATACATTGTGGTTAAATATTGTAATTTATGATCTTTTTGTAAAAAGAAAAATATTCAAGAATTAGTTAATATAACGACATACACAAACACATTAGAAACGATCAATAAATAGAACATATTCCTAGGTTAATATTAGAAATCATTATGATTATTTTAGTATTATAAATTGTTTATTATTACTTGCGATAAATTCTGTTTTAATTAGTAGTACCGTTCACTATATAAAATTTTATTACTAAACACTCGGCATTAGTTAATAGACGATTTGATGGTTAAAATCTTTCTTTATATTCTGTATTTTATTAATTCAATTACTTGTTAATGGTGAAAATTTAAATTTTTACTATTCATAATCAAATAAAATGATATTAAAATTAAATTTTTATTACTACCGGAGATTTAGTATCATGTTAATCGCCTTGAACTTGACGAACAAATTTTAAACTTACGCCTAAGACAAATATTGACGAAAACTTGAATTTGTGACGCGATGCTATTTGTTATCTTCATAGATCGACTTGTGAATTGTATTTTACAAGTGGGTCGATGAAGATTTGTATGTTTTACCCCGAAATCTGACTCAATTTGTGGTAGCAAACAAATGTCGTCAGCGAAATCGAGATCTACAAGGCCGCATCTGCTTTTTTCAGCAGCTTTCCAGGATTCCATAATTTTCTAGAATTGTCCACATAGTACCAATATCTATAACTATCGAATACCTACTTAAACTCGATAAACAGCATTTACACTTCAATCGACTAATCCGTATATCGATAACTAATATTAAATTCGATTTTTGGTAAAAACGCTAGGTGTCAAATTCTTCGGTGACCTATCATACTTCATTTTCAACTCAGGTGTTTTGAGTTGCAAGTTTGTGTTTACTGCGGCTAACGCTGTATATAAAGCAGTTGAGTAGATATTATTCGCCGTCACAAAAATATACATACGGTGCATTTTTTTTTTTTTTAAAGTATTGTGCATTTCATTATTGTGGTATCCTTCGCATATAAAATTTATTTAAACAACAGAATTAAACAATTGTGTAAATAAAATTGGGGCAAAATGGTGATGATGTAAATTTTTAAGTTAAATTCGATTTTAATAAAAAAAATATTAATAAGTAGTATATTTACCGTATTTTCATAAAATTGACCATGTAAATCGGGTTTTGTTCCACACCTTGCATACGCTATTCGAAATGAGAAAAAAGTCTTTCCTGTTGAAGGCGGCACATAAACGCATCTTGGATCACTATGTTGTCCTGTAATGAAATTATAAATATGCATAAATAATAAATACACTTGTAAATGCATAGATGTGGGGAGATAAAGGTAGGGAGGATAAACGTAGAAATTACATTATATATATGTTGTCATTAGTACGTTCTTATTTTATTAATTAAATGGGATCATCATCATTTCAGTATTCACTCCGAATACTGGAGTCGTCAAGGAACAACCGCCATTTTATGTTCGATTCAATTTCACTTTATTTGTCTAATAGTCGTGTTCATTGACTCAATATTCAACAATATTCATAAATCCTCATTTGATATTGTATTCGTATTTGGCAAAAAGTTTTAAAATATGCGTTTAACACACTTGTAGATAAAAAAAAACTTGACATTATATTAGTCATTCAAGTTAACTGTCTTCAGCATCTTGATTATTATAGCCTACATTGCCATTGGGTTGCTTAAATCCCCAGATACTGAGTTTGTTAAGATGAGACGTTTTTTCAATCAGTTGACAAACACGATGTTGACACCATCTTTTTAGCATAGATCTTAAGCCAATACTAACATATATCATATATGATTGAGAATAATATGCCTATCCGAAATGAATATAAAATTAAATTGTACATTTGAAGAAGATGATTCAGAACTTTGATGATAGTCTATTCTATATTTATATGCAGTTCATTCTATTCTAACTAACCTTATTTCATAATTCTTATGAATATGAATATATATATATTTTAAAAATAAAAAATTATGTTTTAATTTAAAATAATAATACCTACCTTTTGAACTTACAATTCCTTCAAATGGATGTGAAAATGATAAATGTACATCCATATGATCTTTTCCACACATTACTTCTAATGAATTTATTGTTGGCATACCGTCTGGCCTATCAAGAGGCCATATTTCATTTCCAGCTATTACTATACTTATCTAAAAGAGGCAATTAAATAAAGAACAATAGTTATTTAACAATTGTAATATAAGACCAATTAACTTAAATTAACATTTAATAGTTTAAAAGTGTTATAAATAATATAAGACTAAACACTAGTTATAGAAATATAGTTAGTAGAATACGAGTATACCAAAAATATACATACAATTTATTTTTATTTGATTTAATAACATTCTTCAAGAATTTATTGAAGTAGGAAAATTAATTATAAATTCATAGAATTTTACATTAGAATTTCAATTATATAACAAGTACAAATAGTTGATTAATTAAGTTAAGAACCTAATTATAATAAATAAATAAATAAAACATTAATCAAAATAGAAGAAAATTAATCAAATATAAATCAAAATAATAAATTTCTGTTGGATAAACGTATTAATACCTGAGCTTAGTTAAATAAAAAAGGTTGTTATAAAAATGATCAAAATTAAAGAAGAAAATGTATAAAATTGCACTTTTTGGAACTATTATAAAGTCTGAATTAGCAAATATCAGTAATGTAGTTATCTGTTGATAAGTGTTCCTAAGCAGGTAGAGAATTTCACTAGCACGGTAGGTTGTACTGGATGAAAGAAAAATATAAAGAATATATTAAAACTATTATAAGACATATAGTTCTGAAAACACACTTTCAGAAAGATAGTCTGAAAGATGAGTAATAACGCGATTCAACTAAAGAAAAATGTAAGTGGTTTGAAAAAACATTAATTGCAGTGGATAGCTTCCCAAATTAATCGTGTTATGCAAACAAATCATTGGATTCCATTCAATGAAAAATACATTATATAATATAAATACATGTACATATCGCACAACAGTGCGATAATGATCGTCAGAATCCAGACTTTATAGCTTAATGTGACTGTAGATTTACAAATAGACAAGATCGTTGTCTATTTGTAAATCTGGGTTCACATTGTAGTCTAAGATATTATATATAATTTACGATATCACAAACCGGATGACTCAGTGTATAAATATATATAATTCCATATTATTCATCTGATAATTGAATTGGATGTTTTATGCTTGCCAAATAATATCATTCGCAACAAGCGATGTGCTAAGTTATTTGCAAATTGCTGCACTTTATATCATCGTGCTGCAGTCGAACCACGTCAATACGATTCACAGTCTTTGGCTGTTTAATACCAATCTGTTCAATGACCAAATAGTGATCACTATCACACAAGTTGCTATATTGTATATTGGTTTGAGTTTGAACATTAATCACTGAACATTATAATTGAAGCACATATTCGCGAAAAGGTCACATTGCTGGTTCATATCACTCGCACATATATTTTCAATTAGTATTATTCGAGTCAATTTTTACATTAGCGTCTTCGATACAAATATTAGATTTTCCTTCCATGAATAAATTATACATGATAATTGACTTAAAAATGCATCTTTGTTATCCGTTAATGGTTGTTCCGGAGGTGCGTAAATATCGACAATTCTTACAAATGTTACTCTAATCACAAATTCTGTTCTGGTAATTCAATCAGTTTTTAGTAGACAAGACTTTGCTTTGCATCTTTTAACATAATCTCCTTTAAGCTCGATACACTTTTTACGACAACATTCCAATCTTATAATCCCTTCGGAATAATAGTATTTTCTAGAAGTTAGCGCATTTGATTCAAACACCTTTCCAGCTAAATATTTTTCCATGATTGGAAAGATGAAAAGTTGTTCGGTGCAAAACCTTAAAGAATATGGTGGATGAGAAAAAAGCATTTCATAACGCAAATTGTGTAATTTGGTCATTGTGATCTGGTGCATTATACTGAAGAAAAATCACTTTTTTCTAATTTCTCAATAATTGTGTTTTATTATTTTTCTAAATAGTCGCGATGAACATTACACCATGTGCATCCCAGGCAACAGATGCAATAACATTTCCTGTCGTTTTTGTCCTTCTTTGATTCCCTTCCACCAGGTTTTACCAACTACTTTGACTGTTATTTTGTTTCTGGTGTGTAGTTAGAAATCCTTATTCCAGTAAATATTAATCGTAAAAATTCTTCCGAATAACGTGGATTTAAACAAAGTCGGGAAGTGTTCACACTAATGTATTATTGATCGGTTGTGAGCAAGAGCAGAACCTATCTTGCGAATGTTAAGATGTTATGTACACGTTCATATGAAATGTTTAACATATCAGCCATTTGATGTAATTTTAATCTACGACCGTTTAACATTACATCATGAATTTTCACGATCATTTCTGTAGTTGTCACCAATTTTTGATGACCTGGTGATGGTATTGATATTGTGCTTGTATGACCACAACGATTATTTTTAATTACCGAAGTTATTGTCTGAAATAGGTTACGACGACGGATTTTCTAACAGTGAACAATAGAAAATCTAGAACTTTCTAGAACAGTTTGATAACATAATCTTCACCGATAGCACAAAGATAGGGATCGAGGTATTTGCAGATATTTCTAACGTCGCATTATTATTTAACGGTCGAATTAATGGAGGTAAATAATACGGCCAAAGCTTCACTGAGCCATAAATTGCAGAGACAGGGTACAGGCCTTGACATATCACTGGCGCAGCAGATATTTCGCCGCCAATGCTGGTACCAATTTTCTGACTAATTCTGTGACTAATTCAAGAAGGAAATGGCTGCCTTCGTGTAGAATATTTAGGATAACTTAATACGAGTATCGGTTTAACTCTTTCTGCCGCAGTTTGCGTTGATGAAAAAATAAACTGTCAAGCACTACCTGATGCCTCGCATTCTCAGCAAATATAAAGACTGATGCCATTTAACAGAATTTTCGGAAAGACGTCCAAGAGAATTGGTGATATTTATTAACGCGACTAACTAAATTAAGCCAATAATTATTTACTATCTTTTTACGTCCGGTTTTTCGAGTTTGTGGTATCAAAACGGCACCAGAGTTCGATTTTAGTCTAGACGGATCCGCCACTGTAACTAACCAATCAACTAGTATTTATCAGGCTCTGATTTGGTTTCTGTAATGGATGTTTAAGTTATAAGAAATAAAACTAACATTATTTGCTGTCAATATCTGTCAAAACAAAACGAATTGCCATATGTGCCTTTGCATGTAACATTTTAAAGTATGCCAAATATGTAAAATAATATCGTTTTGTTGATAACTTGCATGTTGTTAGATGGTTAATCCGTCCTCGTATACTGGTGATGCCATGAGGTGTTAAATATGCACTTGAGGTGAATAACCTATTCAAATGCAATACGAGAAACTATTGCAACTCACAATATCTTGTACGTATTATCGTCTTTACCCATATATTATACACAAGTTAAATCATCATGAGAAATGGTAAATTATTTCTTATAACTTATTTTGATAAATTATGTGATATTTAATTTTGTATCTCAATTTGAAATAAAATACCGTAAGTTTAATAATTTGTCTAAAATAACAAATGTTATTTCAAATAAAATTGAATATTAAATTTACTAAATGTACGACTATAATAGTCGTATTTGTAAATAATTAAATGTCTAGTGAATATTCGTACAAGATAAAACATCATCTATAAAATAAAGCATTTTATGTTTTCTAAATTCAAGAATAAAAGCTAAATTAGCTTAATTTAAAATATGTACCGTTGGTGACTTACTTTCTTAATTTAAATTATGAAATTAAGACTTAATTCAACCGATTTATACTTAGCAACATGATTAGGTTATACACATTTATGAGTATATAATACAAGAATTTATAATTGAAGAAATTAAAGATCACAACTCCATGATCATTTTTATTAGAAGTAGCATTTTTTCTTCATAGTTTTTTTTTTTGTTTCTTCTTGTTCTTTAGGTTTTAGTAATTATTTTAAAACTGACCAACATTTTATCTGTTAATGCAAGTGGAAAAATAAATTGTTTGGCTTATGATTTTAAAATTTTATTATAATAAAGTAAATATTGTGTTAAATGCAATTAATGAAATGTATGGTTACATTTAATTGGAAATCAACGAAGCACATGTAATATATGAGTAGAATAATGTATAATAATCTTTTCACGTTAATAATGTAATTCTATTATTTAAGTGAACTAATTACAATAATAACGGGATTATTTTTTAACTATAATTAACTGTGAGTTAATTGCTACATATATATAAAATTCTATAAATTATTTTATTTCAATAGTCTACCATACAAACATCAAACCTCATACTGCCAATCTTTCCCACGATTTACTTATTTATGGTCTTTAAAAATATATTTTAAATGTAGACGCAAATGACAATTTCTAAGAATTTGAAATTAAACAAAAATATCGAAATGACAATGGTGAATGCAAGCAATCGAACAGATCTTTCTATGATTTTTCTTGTTTGCAACCACGTTCATCAGTCGAATATCAATTTGATTTTTTTAAAAATGGAAAACGTACAAGAAATTTGTATAATTTTGATCGTTTAGTCTGTTATTCATTTGAAATTACCGTAAATTTAACGAACAAATTGTGGAACATATAAGGCCTTCAATGTATCAATGTGGGTTCTGCATTAAGTTCATTAATCTTTATAATTATTATGCAATATCTATCATAGTATACAATACAGAATCCGTTTCCAAAGACTATATTGTTTGCAGATGTATTATTAAGTGAGAACCAAATTTAACAAACAGACTACATATCAGTCACACTAAAACAGAATAGATGCATTTTCCATTCACTATGTTAATCGACCGATTCCTTAACAAAATACGATCACATAGGACGGTTATTCACTTTCCGTTCCTAAAAAATTTAAATAGTTGGGATCACCTAATCTGTGGTTAGATCAAGATCGATGATCGGATTCCGACTCTGAATAAGGAATTAGGGAATGAAGAAAACGAGGAATAAGGTGTACTAGTTCATACTTATTAAAATACATTTTTTTCGTATATTAAAATTATTCTTTACGGAGTGGGCTACCCGCCAATGTATAGTAACAAACTATGACTTTCAAGTGCTGTTCACATGGAATGATGGGGATGATTGGAACGAACAACAGAACGTGAGCTTGACCCGACACTCCACCTATGCTGAAGTTAATCTATGTGACACATTGAGCCCACTTTTGGATTATGCAACAAAGAAGTCAAGGGTGACAAGCAATATACCAAGTGTGGTAACTGAAAAAAATATTATGCAATAGCTTGCTTGCGGTAAAATTTTCAAAATTTGCACGCCTAAAATCTAAGAAAAATATTAAATCATTGTTAAGAGACTTGAATAAATAATAGAAATGATACAGAGTGTTGTTGTTAGCGTAAATTTGGTTTGTGGTTAGGGACAAGAGGTAATTAATAATAATTAAAAGGAGACAGTCAATGCTCGCTTCAAACGAATTAATTGTTCAGCGCGCCATCAATTTTTTGGCCAAGTTTTAGCTGCAGCTCATATTGGATGATTATATATATTTTGTTAATTTCAAGATTATTAAGAATCCCATATAATCCCCATTAATTGAAATGAATTGGACCTAATTTTGAATTTGGTTTGAACAGTGATGGCGGCGTATAGTGTTGAAATTGTCTAGTTTAGAATTATTTGGCTATTTGACATCCAATATGTTTACTTTAAGTATCGAATTTCTAACATTATTAACATTGGAATCAAAAAGCATAGGTATGCATTATTTAATAAAATTGTTGCCGACAAGTGATCAAAACTCTTGCTATCTTTTCAGACTGATTCATTTGACAGTCAAACTGATATCTAACATGAGCAATGACATTATATTTCCTTTGAGCTGAGTTATTCGTATTGTAATTAATCTTAACCTGTACACCACATGTATGCATAGAGCGGCACTAAGATAATACGTTGCCATTTCTAGAATGCATGTTACATCATTTGTGACATCAAACCGCTATAATTAAAATTCACATACTAATAAACATATATCAATTACAATTATCCGGTTTAACATATGAATATTTCAGTATAATGGTGCATAAATCTGCAGTAATCTAGTATGTTGTTGAGATATTTTTTTCAGGCGAGTTGACAAACATCATACATTAACACCACCTTGTAGGCCTTAATCACACGTCATATTATGATAGAGCTAACGTTAGTTACCGTGTAGAAGTAAAAATGAGTTCAGTTACCTTAATAATAGTCGCTCACTCTATTCGTCACTAATTTGTTATTGTATAAATTTAGAAAATTAATTTGTTGTTAATTTGCATAAATTATTTAAGTAATTAGTTTCGCAACACCGCGAAATGAATGTAAAACAAAATTTTGTTATCACACAATTAATAAATAATTATTGTGTGTTAATCAAATTAAACGATTTGTTATAGTAGAATGTTAATTTTATTCTCAAATATTAACAATAATATTTTTTTTATTATTATTTCCATTGATAAAATTTTCAGTCGCAATAAATTATAGTTGGAATCTGGTCATTTTCTGGTATCGACCAATAATCAAATATGACCAGATAATGCATATGACTTTTACCAATAACCGCAATCGAATAGTGACAAAATTAAAGTTTAAATGTAAATTAGAAAGAAAAATGTACACAAAATTACGTTTCAGATAATTCGGAACACAGTGCGTTGTTAAAAATGGACCAGTGTTCCAAATTACATGTCTTATCATAGATATAGTTTATTGAAATTGTTATTTTTCTCATATTTATGTAATTTGCTAAATAAATAAGCAGGATAATACTCAGAATATGAGTGAAGCTGTAAAGAAAAAAGCTTCGTTGAAGATAAAGGCGCGTTAATTTTGATGCTCAAAAATGGCATAAATCACCAGCTACCTAGTTTGTTATTGAGATGTCGATAAACCTGACATTAAAACTGTCTTTTTGGTCTTAATCATACGTCATCAATGACATACATTTGAATCGGAGGTAACCGATGACAGCGCGTAGAGGTAAAGATGCGGTTTGAGTAACGTCGATGATATAGTCAGCAACTCCATTCGTCACCAACTGCACATAGATTTATAAAATTGAACTTGCTATAGGGGCATAGCCCCATTAATGTTTATAAACAATTCAAAACCAGTGTACATTTATTTAATAAAACAATAATGAACCATACAAAACAATACGATATTATCGATTTTTGTAATTAATACAAACTTGTAATAAACATGTTTCTTGTAAAATCTAATTTACTTTAAATAGCAAATATTTGAAATGAACGTTTTAAAAGAATTATTATTAATTTCCGTGTAAGTTTTTCATGCATAAAATAAAATCATAGAAGTTATTTGCAGTTAACATCAATATTATTTATAGTTTAAGGTAAAACAATTTTATGTACATTATTTGCGGTAAGAAAACATGAATAAGAATTAATATGTTTAAGTTAAGTGATTACAGAAAAATTTAACATCTTGGAATCTGCCGTAAAACTGAAAACAAAATTGATAATTCATTTGGGTTGGCTACATTCCAATATGATAACTATAATTTTTCATTTTCTATTACTAATTTATGAGAGAAAAGACGCGATTTCAGATTAGATGACAATGTAACTGACAATTATTGTAAACCTGAATTGCGAAATGATTTGTGATCATTAAAATCAACACAAAAAATAATTTTAGGTCAACAGGATATATGCTTATGTATTATCATCTGTTATATTTGAAGTGAGTAAACTTACAATTCGAAATGACAGTCAGATGATATTATTTTATCTGCAGCACCGTCATTTGGGAAAGGAATTTGTCAACCAAAGTTGAATTACAAATTTACATATCATAAGTAAATTTTGTCTCCAATGGGATTTAATCTCAGGGTTACCGTGATACATATAATTTTAACGTTTTACCACTATGCTACCATGACTGCCAAATCTACCGGTGTACGCTTTGTCACGATAATAAGTAATTATTACTATGCTCATTTGTAATTTTTTTGCATTACAGTCATTACCAGTTGGTATGAATGCTTCATTAAATTATACCATTTATTGCGCCAATTAGTCAGTTAAATTTTGTTAATGGTTGACTATGTAGATCGGTGTGTTTATGGTAACACTTTCTAATATTTTTTTGTTGAAAACATATTAGGAAATGTTAGGACAGTCTCAAGATTATATAAATATTACAATTACAATACAATTTGCCTAAATATAAAAGACACAATATTTCATATTTTTGCTAAAATGAATTAAAAATTATGATCAAGTTCCTAATTATTATAGTTTTCAATAACCTAAATGCTACTCAGCCAATTTATGAATAAATAGAGTTGCCACTCTCCGGTGGCTTCTAATATTTAACACATAACTAAAAAAAATGAAAAGACAGACAATTGATAATATTGAAAATGGTATGATGCGAACAATACTAGAACAACATTATAAAACTGAGTTTACACAGTAACGTGATCCGTACTATATATCGTTTATTGAACATATAGCGTTTGGCATCCAGGTGCCAAAACAGGAATTCTTTTATCACCACTATTGTTTCTGCTCATCTTAAACTAGGTTATAAATAAAAAAAGTAATGATTGAACCGAATTATATCAGATGATGTCCAAATGAGCTTGCCTTTGCTGACAACATTTGTGTGCTATATGCAAACAGAGATAGACATGAGTGTGAAGTTGTGCCAACTTGTAAAATATAGCTTACAATAATATTGAAATGTCTATTACATGTTTACTTGCGTTTAATGAAGAAGAAACAGATTAAGTAGAGGATTTTCAATATTGAAGTATTTTTTGACAGTATAGAATCAAATGCTAAAACAATAAAGTTTGGCATACAGAATGCTCGGCAAATGTTTGTTATTTAAATCGATTCTGGTGGTCGTCGTAAATTTCAAAAAAGGTTTAAGTTGAGTATTTTTAGTATTTTATCGGCACAATCTATAATTGTATAGCCACGAAACTTTGAAGGCGACAAAAAACATTGTGCCACAAATTCATGTTTTCATCAAACTTTCAGGTCAAATACAACATTAAATGAGAATTTATGGAGACAGGCATATCTATAGAAAAGATTCTTTTAACATAGAAATTTGGAATTGGATTGGCAACATGATATTGGTAAATAAGCACTTGACTGGATTACTCAGGGTAATAGCAGACCATTTAAACAATTGTCAGGAAATGGAGTAAATTGAAGGTAATGGTCAGAGATTGTCAACAATGGTGATTTTTTTGTTGACGTTATATTCTTACAGTATATAGTTTTGGAGAAAATTGACGAAATAAAATAAATGAAAATGAAACTTGTTTATAAAACAGTAACTTAGATTCCTATTGATTATGCAAACAAGAGAAACGTATAATTGGTTGCCAATTATTGTAGGCCCTGGAAATTGTTTAACGGATCACAACATAATATAT
>JANSTX010020451.1:0-16188 GCA_027564355.1 Penthetria funebris
ATAACAACAGGGCAACCCCTAATCAGTCTAACTGAATCCTTTAAATGTTGAAATTATAACAGATGTCGGTATCTAATTATAAAAATTCAATTCTTTTTATTTCTAATATTACTTGATAACAACATGTCGCTTTTACATATATCAATCAATAATAAAAAGGGAATAGATAATTTAATTCAATTTTATTATATTTGGTCTTGGTAAAATCATTTGACAGGGATCACGTTCATTTTTCTTTGTTTGCAGAATAATTCGCAGAATGTCTACAGATATTAAGTTCATAATTTTCTTACTAGGATTAACGATTCCAATTATACTAAATGTAAAGGATGACAATTTTGATAACATTTATTTGTAAAATAATGTTAAGACCTTTAGGTACTGCTCCATTAGAGGTTTCTAAATCGAATCTGTAGACGCGATCTCGATAGGAATATGAAAATATAATCTAACTATTCGTGATATAAGACAGCATGAAATCCAGAATAGGGTAAATATTCCTATATAACAATATCCCAATTATAAACAATTCCCCCATTTTCCTCTATTTTTATTTAAAATGTACAATTTGTTTGTGAAGTGATATATTGATGCCTTAATATTAAATTTATTAGATCATATCAATTTATGAATGCATTTTTTTTTTATATATGAGTATGTATATATCACGATCACCATCTGTCAGCTTCATTTACATTATCCATATGGATTTGTTAACATTTTAAAGTTATAAAGAGATGTTATACATTATGAGGATGGATTGATAATGAATGTAAAAATCTAAGAGCATGCACGTTATTAACAGAAACGATATTATTCGGGTATATCTTTAAAAGATCACGTGCAAAAATTTCAGGCAGAATGAAAATTTGCTTTGTTTTGACAAGCCATTGGAAGCATACAATTTTTGTTTCTATTTTTATTAAAGAAAAGTAAATTTCGAGTATTTTTATGTAAAAAAAATAAATCCATCACAGAAACAAAAGTAGAGCTTGATAAATGTTATTGCGGGCTCCGTTCTGTCAGTTAAAATGATTCATAAATGGTTTACTGAATTTCGCTGTGGTCGCACAAGCACGCAATATCAATACCATTACCAAGTCAGTTAAAAAAGATGACTAATGAAGAAATGATCGACAAAATTCATGATATCGTGTTAAATGATCGCAGATTGGAAGTGCATGAGATACTTGATATGTTACCTAAATCATTGTTGTTTGGAACTGTATAAACGTAATTTAAATGAATTTTTATGTCAATTCATTACAGTTGGATTAAAAAATTGGAGTGGTGTTGTGAAAAGCGTATCATACTAAAAGAAAATTATGCTGAAAAATAAAATGATTATTATCAATTCGCCCTCGCAATTGTAACTATTTACTGCACAAAATTTATAGTTGTGTATTTAATTGTATATACAGAATTTAACTTATTATATAAGTAAATATTAATGTGATGAAAAGATGAATGTTTATGAAAACTACACGGTCGAAGCATATTTAAGAAGCAAGTCTTCGTCTCTAGAAAACTATAGACTTAACAAAATATAAACAGTAAAAATTTCATTTTCATGGTCGATAATGCTATTTTTGTTGTTAGTTGAGTTAATAATATAAATTTTCACTATATATACACACTGTAATTTATAATTATTCAAATAAATAAATATAATTTATGTAATTTAACCTATATGTTAATTAGAAAGAAATTACATGGGGAGATCTAATTTTGAGGTGTTGAACTTATGCTATTTTTATACAACTATTAAATAATTTTTTGAATAAATAAATCAGAAACCATGCTGATGTTTGTTATTTATTTGAAAGCAAGGCCTTTTTTAACTGAACATTGTGAGCAATTATTTTTGAAAATTTATCACTATGTGATTTAATTTTTTTATCACTAGTATGTCTTTGGAATTGTAGGTTAATAGAGTATATTCCGACATAACATATAATACATTCTCTCAGTACCGTATTCAAAAAATTAATATATAAAAGTCAATAGCCTACGTAACAAGTGTACTCTAAATGTAAAAAAAAAAAAAAAATAAGAACCACAAGTCATCATTGTTCCATTTCTTCCTTATAATTGATAAAATTCAGCTATCTTCAATCTTGCAAGAAACAAGACGCTAACTTATCGTCAAAAATTCTGAAGATTGTGATTGTTGCTCATCATTGTGGTTCACATCACCCATTCCGTGCACACTTATTACAGATTTTTATTCAATATTTTTGGGTCAAACTTTGCATTAGTGTTTCTCACACCAATAACGATATCTAACTTTTTTAGTCCCGTTAAGACTTCGTGACAATTAACTAAAAAATGCAATTTTCTCATCTCTTTTTCGCTTTTTCTGAAGGTGCATAAATTTAAACAATCGTTACATATTTAACTCATGTATCAACTAACATCACAACTCAATGATCCATATCGCTCGATTTTCCAGAAAACAAAATGATTATACCAGAGGATCTTTCTTCACTTTCATTTCACCGAATATCGATCAGCCCAAGGACGTCGAATCAATATTTAAACTTCGTCGGTTCAAGTATAGTTCTAACATTTCAGGTTCCAAATGGTGTCCGTTTACGTCTTCATTGTATTCGGGTAAAATCCGTAATGGTCATTCGTTGACGTTTCACGTTTAATTAAAAAATTTCGACAATGTGAGTTAAAAGACCGCAGCTACCTAGATGGGTGGCAATATAGTCTTGAATATAATTACCAAATGACTTTTGGTTCTTCCTTATTTATAAAAAAAAACTTTTACGGTTTACCCATACGAACGGAGTGTGATTGAGGTCGTGTATATTTTTATAAATCAATAATAAATAAAAAACCATAAAAATAAATCAAACGTTTGTCATGTCTCAATTAAACGCTTAAAGTTGCATCGATAATATTCTCTATAGATAATGTTATTAAAAAAATCTGTTATCTCCAACATTGTAAATATTTGGTAAAGATAACACACATTCCACTTTCATGTAAATAGTAGATGATGTCGGTAGTTACTTAGTAAAAGAGTTTCAATGAATATTTTTATCCAAAATAAACTTATAAATAAAAGTCATTAAAAAAATTTTGTAAAAAAACAAAAAAAAATATAATTAAATTATCTGTTGAATCTGGCAAAAGAAAATTACTCTGCATTTGCAAAAAGTATATAAAAATTATAATTTGCTATTTGAATTTACTTTTCTTGAGAAACAATTTAATATCTTTTTAAAAAAGAAAATTATATAAATATTTAAATGTAATAATTAATGTTTGCTGAATATTTTTTTCTTTAATTTTGTAAAAATAAAAATAACACATTGAACATTTTTGTATAGTTCAATGTTCGTTAAAATAAATTTTGATATTAAAATTAATATTGAAGCAGCTCAAATTACACTATACGATTGTAATTGATTATTAAATGGACTACAGAATTTTTCTGTTTATTGAAATATTAGATAAGATTACACACTTTCATTGTAAATTTATAAATAAATTAAATCACGTAATCAATTAAATTCGTACACATTATATCATCTAACAATTTTTGAAACAAATTAATTCCAATTCAAATTTAGATAATTTACGTACGGTACTACGTTGTAAATTTTAGCAACGAGAGTGTCGATAATCAACTCTGATTAGGTTTCCCAAAACAAAAAAAAAACCTTTAACTGTAACCGGATTGACGTAATTCAGTCCCAGACGACACAATTTTTACGTGCTAATGAACAATTTTCTAATACATATTGTTTTTCATTTATTAAACTTCAAGAATCGAATGCCTGCTTAAAGACGACAAATAATATTTCAAATGGTGCTTGCTATTCAATTAACTGCTAAACCACACTTCACTCATAATAATGTAATACAATATAGATGCAATGCTATCAAAGTCCTACCCTAAACATTAATGGCGCGATATGTTATCGTCGTATCGACTACTTTAGCTGTTTTAATGTGGATTTGAGGCCACCACGATTTGTAACAGAAAATCATATTGCAGCCAGTTTTCGGTCAACTGATATCTTAACAATTTTATTTACGGACCTATTCAGAAGGTCATTAACGTACTCAGTTAATATATCAATTCTATAAATCTCATTTGAGATCAGAAAATCGTCCGTAGATGGAATTCAGACTACGCTTTCCAAAGACATTTGGCAATAAATCAGCAGCCACTACTGTGATCCATATGACTTGGTTTTCAGAAAACAAAATTGTTTCATCAAAGAATATAGTCCTTTCTAAGTTTTCATTCCATGAATACCGAGTTTGTATCTCTTCAATTCTTGAGTCACCGTCACCAGCATTGTTTCAACACTTCACTTCCAAAATCGTATAAGTTTCTGTACGCCACATTTCATGTGTTTTAGTAGTGCGAGTTGCAAGCACACAGTTATCTATATTGAATTGTTATCTATATAATAAATTTAATTTAATTATATTCTCTATTTATTATTTACTGTCAATCATTAAGACAAATAATCAATTAAAAATTATGCATTTTATTATTAAATATATGTTATTATGATGTAGTTCATTACATTCATTTTTATTATTTCACATTATAATGAATTATATAAGAAATCAACATTTTTTTTTTCTATATAAAATTAAATGAATTAAATTAAAACTTATAATTTATGAGTAAAATACTTAGAAAACAAAAGTTAATTGTACAAATGTATTAATAAAATAATAATTTGTATAAGGTAAACAATAATAGCAGTAAAAATACACAATATATTGGGATGCTCTTCCAGAGTAACATTAAAGGATAAAATTAAAACCAACTATATTCGAGGCAGCTTAAAAGTAACTTCTATTACTAATACGAGTACATCGAGAAGTACATATAGTGAAGTCACTAAAAGTAGGATAAAATGCTACGGTCACGTAATGGACACTCACAGTGTTAACATAATTTTCAATCGAGTTTTATATATTATTAATGATATGAGAAATCCTAGTCGATTTAATCATATTCAATATTACATAAGACGGAATCTTGTGAGGAAACATGAGAGCCGAATACGAATAATAAATGATATCTGGGAACCATTATTGAAACAACCAAGATGTGACTGAACAATTTAGGATATAAACTCGACATTATAGGACAGAGCGGAGAAAGGTCTACTTCTAGGTTCTTCAGTTTTTTGGAGAGCCGAGGCACATCAATCATACATAGTAGTGGAGTTAAATGTTATACAACGCAATGAAAAAGCAGAGTATTGTCAACTGATCATATACATCATTATTGACATATATCGTGATTGACTTGCCGGTGACACCACATAAGTTTATAGGTGGATTGAGCAAACTCGATGATAATAAACCATATGATTGTTGGTACAATAATCAATCAAGTGATCATCACGTGACGATCGCTCAAATTATTATTTGCATATTTGCATAAAGTGACGGTGTTTGTTGATGCACATATCAAACCTAATAATCATTAGTATTTATTCTTATATTCATTATATGCACTCACTATTAGAACGTCATGTCCAATGAGAATTTAAATCCTCATTTGAATATGAATATCACTGTCAACTCATATTGAATATATGAAGTGAATATAAATAATCTGTAAACTAGTACCGTATCGTATTATAATCATAAAATGACCTTGAACCTAGTTTAACTTGTTTTATAAAATAAAACTATCAATGTTTTTAATAGACAAACTATTTATATGTTTGTTGGTTGCAAACTTATTGATTATTATTATATTCTAACTAATACTTTTATCGTTTACAATATTCATTGATTATATTCATCTCTCTTATAGTATAGTAGAAAATTAATACCTACATCTTTTAAACTTTTAAATTTAAATTAATAGCATTTTCATTGACATCAAAGTTTGTAAAATTCTTCTTGCTTTGCCACCTACTATTTTTTTTTTTTTTTGGTTTTTTTTTACCAACATACGGACACCACAAAACATACATGCAAGAAGAATGAAATGATGAAGACAAAAAAAAAAAAATACAATTGATGATTAGATTTTTCATGTATACTAAACTGATACTGATAGAGAAAAAAAAAAAGAAAAATAAATATGCAACCTTCACTTTTCTTTGTTGCCAATATTTTTACTTATTTTAATTTTTTTGGTATGTTCGTTGTTAAGAAGATCAACAACCATAAAAACAAGTCATAGTAAAGCAATGCAAAGCAAATAAATATAAAATTATTGTATTTGCCCTGTAATTGTGAGATGATGGTTTGTGATGGCGATGGTGGATTGGTTTTCTATATATTTAATGGTTACCTGGGGCTATATAGTGATTTAATTTAAGAAAAATAGAATTTTACACACTACTACCTACAGACCACCTATAAATGACTCATCTTATTTTCTTTGTAAAAAAAACAAAAAAATGAATGAGAAAAGATAAAATTTAAATCTATAAGATTATAATAAAATACATTAAATATGAGTTAAAAATTATAAAAAAAAAACGAAACTAACTTCTTCAAGACCGATAATTGTTTGACGACATTGTGGCATTCGTGATACAAAAGATGATGTTGTTGGTGAATTATAATCCTCCCTTGTCTCATCGACAAATTCACTTACGCCAATTAATCCAGGCATTGTGATTTTCTTTCGTTTTCTTGGTAATACTTTTGATAATTTCTTTTTTTGAATTTAATTTATTTTTTTATTCACTGAGTACACTATGAGTAATATTAATTTTTTAGAATAAAATGTAGTATAGTATAAGCAAACAGAATAAGTGAAAATATTTTACATTTTTAATTAATTAAGACATAAAAAAAAAAAAAAGGAAAACCGAGAGAAGATAAAATACATTTTTATAAATTAATTATTTTATTGTATCATTTTAAAACTGAATAGAAAACATAATTTATTTGGGTTTTTAAATTGAAATTATAAAACGACAGACACAAAATATTTAATAAGATGAAACACAAAAACGTAATTGATATTTTCTTTCCAAACTAGGTGTCTATAATGTCTCTAATATTGTTTTTTTTTTTTTACTTGTTACCGAATTTAATAATATCGACATTTAAATCTTTTAGCCCTTTAAAAACTAAAATATAGCCACTTATTTTAATTCCTTTTTTTTTTTTTTCAACAATAACCTACTACTACTGTACACTACTATAGGCATTTATATTCACTTTCTTTAATCAATTTTTTTTTTTTTTTTTTGTAATTTTAAATTTATATCTGTGTAGATACGTAAATTCTAATAATTAAATTGTTATTCTAAATTTATAAAAAACAAAAAAAAATTTTTCTGCTAAATAAAAATATAATAAAACAAAAAACAAAAACAACAAAAAAAAAAAAAAAACAAACACTGAACAATTTTTATGACTACTTTTTTGGTTTGATATTTTATTTTTGTTGCAAAATTGCATTAATGTCATCACATCTCATAGCATAATAATTATTTTTTATTTAAAATTTATTATAATTTTTATTTCTACAATGGTACAAGTTATTTATTTATTTGTTTTCTTTTTTTTTATGCATAAATTTTAAAAATTTTAACCCGAACTTTTTAATGTGATGGCACAATAAATGCCCAATTCACAAAAAAAAAAAGAAAATTTTGCTTGTCTCAAATGTCAATTTAATAAATTAGTGTTAACATTGTTGAAACTATAAAAATGGTTGGTGTTACCAAATATTATTGAAATTTTCCAAACTTTTTAATAAATCTCCACAAAGTTTGTAGTAGAATTATGGTAAATCATTGGATTCATATTTCAAAATACTGATTATTCAATTTTTTTATAATATTATTTGATAATAATATTGAAAAAAGATTATAATTTTGATAATCATATGTGCAAATTCAAAATAAATGTAAATTATTTTTCATATGAAGTGAAAGAAAATTTAAATTTTCGTATTTAACGAAAAACTTGCAACGCAGCATATAAATTTCAACCCTACAAAAATTTCGTTCATAAATGACGTGAATATCAACATCACAGTACACCGAGTGCCACACACAGTTAAAACTTGTAAATTTTTTTTGTAAAAGTTTGGGTTTCTTTTCAATTTTTATACGTTTCCACTTGTATTTTATATTTTTACCTAATTCAATCATAAATAATAATCATTTATCTATAGATGTATTTTAAAAATATTTAAAATAAAATAAAAAAAAAGTGATCATTAAACGAAAAATTGTAAATATAGAAAAAGGAAAAAAATAAGTACAGTACATTTAACAATATTAGAAGCAACACACGATTTAATTTTTTGTTTTGTAATATGCAAAAAACTATGGATAAAATGAATGAACATCATAATGAAAATACTTGTGTTGTTTGTTTTAAAACAGTAGAGATATTTTCAATTGGAGAATGTGATCATCCAGTTTGTTATGAATGTTCTACTCGAATGCGAGTACTTTGTGGGCAAAATGAGTGCCCCATTTGTCGACAAGATTTGTCCAAGGTAAAATAATTGTTGCAATAGCATTTGCTTTTTTTTAATTTTTAATTTTCATTCTATTGTAGGTTAAGTTTATGACATGTGTACAGTTTTTTTTTTTATATATATTTTTTTTTTAATTTAATTTTTTTTTTCTATTTTCGTTACTAAAATTCTATGCAACAACATTTTTGAGTTTAGAGTTTGGGAGTCACAAAAAATACACAAATAATCATATCAGTTATTTTTATGTATAATTTGTTTTCTTTTGACTATTTATAAACGGCACTAAATAATGGATTGCATAATAATGTAAAATGCGATAATTTAATTACAATAGACAAAATTAGATATAATATTTATTAATTTTTTTTATTTTAACAAAGAAAAAGAACCAACATAATTTCTACATATTTATGATTAATGCTCACTGGCGTAATATACGATAGATATCTAATGAGACATGACTCTTTGGATTTTGTTCTGGAATTTTATTCAGTATAACTTTGACCATTGTTTTGTTATTTATTAACTCTCAAACATTTTCATTGACTGCAAAACATTTCTGAGTAATTCATTGTTGGCATTTGTGTTTGCATACTGTACGTAACCGCATATTTGTTGTCCGTATATGTTAAAATCGAATTCCACAACTTAATTATGCAATTCGTACAATTATGTAGAGGCTCTAATCTATTTATCTGTATTTTATAGATGTAATAAAAGTTAAATATTCATGCATTACATCATAAATGGGTCAAGGCAACTATTTGCGTCAGAAATACTTAAAAGTAAACTTCAATTGCACTGCACTTTGTTTTAAATCAATGGCATGGCATTCCCTTACTGCACCAATAAGCAAGGTTATTGCAATAATAATAGGATCAATTTAGACTTCGAACCGAATATTCATTCACCGTTTGATTTCAGAATGGGTAGATCATGCACGAATCACATAAACACGTTATAAATCATAATTGAATAATTGATAGAATGACAAACACTATTACATATGTTATAGATAGTCATAATATTACCTTGTTTTTGTTATACATTTAGATGTTAAGCAGGAATGATTTTGTCGCTATTCTTGTTCATACATTTTTTGAAGATTGAGTTGTGACCACAAAGTTGATCAACGAACCACACAGTACGAGGTTGGAGACTATCCAATCGACTTGAATATATTGTCATATTGGTTTTGCCGATAACATATATCGTTGTTTGCACTATAAGAGGTGTGCATATACCTTAATACTAGTAAGTGTAAGTGCGTAGTTTTCCAGTCGACATCTTAGAATTAATGTTTCAAAGGCGAAACTAATGGAGATTGGTTCGTCATTGATAAGTTATTTGGCAAGAAATACTGGAAAATATATTGAATAACGTATGCAAAAGACGAGGGCAGTTGTACTAAGTGTGGTGTAGGAGGCAATCTAAATTTAACGTGATCTCAAATTGCGTTTTAATTAAATAAAATTGTTTAACGTTACTATTGTATGACTGCGATACTTTAAAAGTGATCAATAACATTGTTTCAGAAATTCAAGTTATCGTCAATACTAAATATGTTTCAGATACATATTAAGCATTTTTTGGCCAATTATACACTCACAAATGGAATATTATCGATTATACACTTACAATTATATCGCAAGATTTGCGTTTAATTGTAATCTGCAAGGAAGTTGAAAACCTAGTTGCCTTGAAATACCTGCCTTGAAATAGTGCGAGATGATGATTAAGATAACGATGACTCAACAGTATTGATGACAAATACTGAGGAATAATTTCAATGATTAGACTGTTGAATGCTTGTTGTCTGCCGATGCTGATGGCATAAAAATTAACCTAATTTATTATATTTCTTTATAGGTTATATTCACTAATTTGATACAATCATATCGTCATTTAGATATAGAAAATCGTGCCGGACTTTATGACAAAAAATATCGTATTTGCTTTTCCGATGTAAAGATTCAAGATGCATTTTTAAAATTATTGAACAATCAGTGTCCTAAGTAAGTAAATTTATTAATAAAATATATGATAGTTTTAAGTTATCTAAAATTAATTTATTTTTCTTATACGAATTCTTTAAAATTGTTTGAGTATAAACAAAGCATTTGTAATATTGAACCGTATGCATTTAAAGGAAGCATATGATTTCAGCATCTACTGCATAGTAAAAGCATCTGCTATAAGTGGTAAAATTTGCTAAAAGTAAACGCTTCATAAGATACACATAAAAATAGTATATTCTCATAAAATAGTATAATATATTCTAAAATACCTGTTGCTAGAAAATTTGAAGCATCTGCTTGGAACAATTAAAGCATATGATTAAAAATAAATACAAGCAATTGATTGAAGCAAATAATGATGAGTTGTGCAAAATTCTGCTGTCATGAACTAATGCAGACCATTATAAATCAACACTGGTGAAAATTTTTCTGCCAACGCACGTAGCTTGATTATTTAGTGTAGCTTTACCTTTTCTTTTTATATATTCGTTTTCGAATTATATATGCTTAATGAATGTTTGCAATCAATAACTCGAATGGAATATAGAAAAGTGAATATAGTTCTTCCTTTTGCTTTACTTATTTCGTCTCCGGTTTTAGGAAACTATCCATTTATCACATTTTTCAAGCAATATTTTCGTCTAATAATAAATTCAATATAAATATATTAAATATAAAACATACCATTTTTTGAACAATACGCGAAACTATATTTTAATTTACTTCTACATGTTCACCTACACTACTTTGGAACACTGAATTAGATTATGCAATTAAAAACACGTTAGTGTAGTTTATATGTTATTTCATCGAAATTTCTACGTTCTTTATAACTTTTTATCTTAATTATGGTACTTGTTTTTAAAAAACTAAAACCTACTAAAATTTTTAAGCAGCCAAAGAGTAGACTTTAACTATTTCTAGTAAAAACATTTGCTGGACTTTATGCATATGAAAATTGGTAGATGTTAGAAACATTTTCCGATTTGAAACAGATGTTATGTGTAAAGCATCGACTAGAATTAAAAAGCAGAATTTGGATATAAACTTGTTACTTAAAATTTTTAGTATTTCTATTTAGCAGATACTTTTTTTATATGCATACGGCCCATTATGTTCAAATATTGAAATAAATTTATTTTAAATAAAGATTTTATTACATGAGAATTGTGCTTAGAATATTTTACTTTTTAATCATTATTATTCCAATAGTAAGTAATTATTGTCCTTGATTTATTTATTTGATAATTATAAAAATTTTATCGTACTGTGTTATTTTATATATAACTTTTACTTAACTATTTTATATTCATAAACCAATTTTGTTTTTTTTGTTCTAATCCGAAAAACTTTATAATAGATGCAATCATAGACCATTTTCATCATTCACTGGACTCAAAGATCATGTTAGAAGAGAACATGAATTATTTTATTGTGAAATATGTACAGAGAATTTAAAAGTTTGTTATTTTATTTTAATTGTAAAAAAGAATTTCTTATAAATAATATTTGATTTTAATAAATAGATATTTTCATTTGAACGTAAACCGTATTCACGTGCAGAATTAGGATTACATCGAAGGAAAGGTGATGTGGATAATACATCGCATAGAGGTCATCCATTATGTCAATTTTGTGATAGTCGATTTTTAGATCGTGACGAATTATTTAGACATATGCGACGTGAACATTATTTTTGTCATTTTTGTGATGCCGATGCTGTTTGCAATCGTTTTTATCCGTAAGTAATTTAAATTTTATTTTATTAATAAACATTCTTCGTATTTTTATTAAATTAAAATTCAATTGTTTTTTTAAATGTAGAAATTATGAATCGTTAAGAGAACATTTTGTAAGTCAACATTATCTTTGTGATGAAGGTGATTGTGCTCAAGAACAATTTACAGCTGTTTTCAGGAGTGATATTGATTTGAAAGGTTTTTTTTTTTAAATTGATCAACTGTTTAGGAATTATATATTATATAAATATATTTTAAAATTTTTTTTTGCTATTTTTAGCTCATAAAGCTCAAGTACATGGGCGAGGATTGAGTAAAGTTGCATCAAAACAAGCAAGGACACTTGAATTTGAATTTACATTGGCACCAAGAAATCGTCAAGGAGGTGCTGCTGGTGGCGGTGGTGAATCATCTAGAAATAATGTGCCTTTTGATCGGTAAAAATAAATAAATAAACATATATTCATTTTTTAAATTACATACTATTAGCAGATCATAAATTAGTTGATGTTTGTCGCCAGACATTTATTTAGAACACATATTTTTTCATTCAATTTATTTACTATATTTTCTCATTCATTTCAGTTATGATACACAAAATGAATTTGATCAGGAATATTTTGAAACGCCATCACAACCGCGAACCATTGATGCCAGAAATGAACAAGAATTTCCATCTTTAGGTGGTAATACATCCGCAACATTAACATTAAGACCGAATATGTCAATAATGACAAAAGCAT
Source organism: Penthetria funebris (assembly GCA_027564355.1). Taxonomy (NCBI): domain Eukaryota; kingdom Metazoa; phylum Arthropoda; class Insecta; order Diptera; family Pleciidae; genus Penthetria; species Penthetria funebris. The sequence continues at coordinate 12,950 of JANSTX010020451.1, forward strand.
ATGGTTCAGCTTCATTAGCTAAAACAAAAGACAATTTCCCAGCATTAGGTGGTGGAACTATACCAACGGACACTTGTATGAGTGTTAAAAATAATTCGAGACAACATGGTGGTACAACAAGTGCGGTACTAAAAAATACCAATGGAAAATCAACAACATCTTTATCATCACCATCATCATCATCATCATCATCATCGAAAAAACATTCTGGTATGGTTATACATGTTTCTAATAGACCAACAAATAATGTTATTAGTAAACAAAATGATCTAAGTAATAAGAAAAATAAAGATTTTCCAGAATTACCAGGTAATAAAAAATCTAATTTAGATAATTATTTTATACCTGCAACAACCGCATCATTAAATATGAGCGCATCAATTGCCGCAAAACATCGATCAATCATTGATAACACTTACGAATCAATTACATCTGAATCACCGTCGACTAGTAAATTATCACTTGTACAAAAAATAGATGATAATGACAATAATGATAATAATAATAAGAAATTAAATGAGTTTGTACCAAAATTAAATTCTAAAGATAATTTTCCATGTCTTGGTCGAAATTCTAGTACTGATTCTACACCAGTATCAACACCGGTACAATGGTTATCGATTACAAAAAAGCAACCACAGGAGATTCGAAAATCCAAAATTGCGCCAGCACCTTTATTAACTAACAATAATAGCATTAATAATAGCAATAATAATACTAAGAATAATAGTAATAAAAGCATAAAATCATCAGTACAATCAATGGCTGCTATTGTTAATAATAATAATATTAATAGCAATAACAATAACACTAAACAAGACAAAAATTTAAATAATAATTTAAAAAAAGATAAATCGAAAACAAAAATTTCAACAGACACCATTGCTAATAAAAAGGAAAGTAACATTAAAACAATAGCCAGTAATAAAAATAAACAAAATGATAAAAAATATATACATTTTGAAGAAGATGAACCTGAATATATTCCAGATTCAAGTGTAATGAATGTTGTATCAGCTAAACACAGATCACTAATTACAAATTATGAACATGTTACCCCATCCAGTAAATTTACATTTGTTAAACAACTACAGCAACAACAACAATTAAATGATGCACCGAAATCATCAACGAATGATAAATTAAATGAAAATATACCAAAATTGAATTCGAAAGACAATTTTCCATCACTTAAAACAGTAAAATCAAAAAATAAAATCAACGAAAATAATAATAATAATGTGTCAACAATAAATAGAAATAATTTTAATCAAACTGCTTTTACAGAATTATTTAAAAATAATAAAAATGATACAGAAATGTCTAATCGAAAATTATCAAATGATGAAATTCAAAAGGTGAAAAATAATCGCCGAAAAGGTGATCAACAAAATCAAAGGTTTATTGATAACGATAAATTTGGAGATAACAATGAAAATGATGATCATGATGATACCGATGAAAATAAAGAAGATATAAATCTAAGTTCTGCTAGTTTTCCAAATTTAGGCTTTTCTACGTCACAATTAACACAACCAGTATTTGGCACAGGTAAATCCTGTACAGTATCCAATAGTCAACGACCATTATCAACTGGATTTAATAGTGTTACATTGAATTCGGTTGCTAAACCGAAAAATGATTTAACATTTACAACATCACTTGGTCAAAGTTATCATATTGTACCGTCTCATAGATATATAAGGCCTACAAATGGGGATAATCGTAATCTGGTAATAATTTTTATATTAAATAGTATTTTTTTTATATATTAATATCTGCTATTTATACATTCAACTATCATCATCATAGTCACCGTCACGTCTTATGGGCGCATAGGGCGCCATTTCACTGTTAATTTGACTGTTCCCTGTACACATATAATATCAAATGACAACCAACAAATTAATGTTTCACCGATCCTTTAGAGACACAACAGATTAAACACTTGACTTGGGTAATTCAATTAAGTGGTAAGGAACTCTGCTACATAGTTTGTTGTGTTGGTGAGAAGAGAAGTCTACCAACAAGATTTTAATACTTATATTTTTGGTCAAGATCACATGCCATAAAATTGACACATTTTGTGATCGTGATCGGATTTGCACATATTAAGCGATACTTAAAAGACCTTGCTTGGCGGGTATCCGGCCTTCCAAAGGAACAAAATTCGTTTCAACTTAGGACGTATCCCTATACCCTCCATCACACTCACACCACCATTTCACAATATCGTGTGCCGTTTACATCAATACTGATATGCAATCTTTGGATTGTACTTTAATGAAGATTACAAGATCGTTTTTTTTTATTATACTGAAATTTATGTTACTTTGAATTTTTTGGATGCCATAAAGTTCAGGAACCACATTTTTTGGAAAGAATAATTCACAGATAAAACACGTACGCAATATGAGAAAGTGTCTGAAAATTGTTATGTGCTACCAAATGATGGTATTGTTAGATTGAGGAGTTTTTTTTTTTTTGTTTTTGTTGTAATTTATTAGAAAATATGAGAAATGAATGATTTTTACCAATTTAATATTCAACAATACTAGACTAATTATAATTTATGTTTCTTCATTCTGCCAAAAACAACTTTTATAGGAATTGGTAGTACATTTACAAGCTATACTATCAATTGAGGCCATTGAAGAATTCAAAAATGTTTCCCAATTATTTAAGGAAGGATATTATGATGCACTTCCATACTATGAACATTGTTGTTCTGCATTGGGTGATCAATTTGATACTTTTTTTCCAGAACTTTTAGCACTTTTACCTAATATAAGTAAACAGCAGGTACTGTAGTAATTTTAGTTTTTTTTTTATTACTTGATTATTATGTGCATTTAAAGATTATATTGTTTAAATAATTTAATGTTTTGTTTTTTATTTTTTTTTTTTTGCAAATAGGAACTTTATCTAGTTCATTGTCAACAGATGATGATGAAAGATAATAAAAATACAAATTTACAACAATCAAAATTAATTACATTGGAAGTTTGTTCAATGTGTAAGCAAGTGTTAAATTCAGATGATTTACTGGCTCATAAACAAACGCATGAAATGGAAAGTAATTTTCCTGTTTTAATTTGATGAAATAATTTGGTTAGACATTAACAAAATGTGTCCGAACTTCATTGCTTTTAACCAAAGCAACTTCCCTGATTTAAGACAAATTATGTGTATAGCATTCAAGATTATTATTTTTTTATGTAAAGTAGTTTTACATATAT
>JANSTX010020462.1:0-16186 GCA_027564355.1 Penthetria funebris
TACCTCCCATACAAACTTTTTACTCCTTTTAGATTAAAATTTTTTGTATAATTCATACAAACTAAAAATTTTACATATATAACTGATATTGTAATTGAGAGAATGTGTGGGAGTATAAACTTTATCGGATTACTCCTTGAAGTACCTTCCATGTATATTGCGCACGATAACTTGAGATTGCTTTGACAGATCTCCATGAAATAATGTACGCGTCATTTTTATCTCTTTTGTGAGCGATAGCTCGATGATGAGAAAAATTGAAGTACTCCTTCAAGTACCTCCAAAACAAACTTTTTACTCCTTTGACATTAAAATTGGGTTTATAATATAATAGATTAATATAATTATGTTATATATAATTATATTGTTTTCTTGTATTATATTCCTGTAATATTGGGCTATTTTGCAATTCTATTTAATAAATACTTATATATTATGTTGTGATCCGTTAAACAATTCCTAGGGCCTACAATAATTGGCGATGCCAATTATATTGCCCTCGTTTTTCTTCTGTAATAGTCCTAACTCATTCATTCCTCATAAATTGTAAAGAGGTTTTGTTCTTTGGCAAATCGGTCAAATATATAAAAATATATAAACTAATAACTTTGATTGAGACGGAATTCACATGATAAATATGTATATCAATCTAAGCACCAATGCTAAAATATTGAACTCTGGTTTCAAACTAATAGTTCGCATCAGTACAGTAAATACAGTATTTTTAAGATTCAATTCAATTTATTACATTATTTACGTATTTTTTATATATTTGACCGATTTGCCAAAGAACAAAACGTGTAATAAATTATTATTATATGGTCGTTTTTCAAATTCAAATAATTATAATTCAATAAATTGTAAAAGAAAAGTTAACTTGGTGCACAATAAGCATCGTGGACAAGATTTGTTATCATCTGCGAAATGATATAATTATCACAAAATGTATAATAAGTTTTATATTTAAATATAAGAATTTTTGAATTTGAATTTGAATTTGAATGAATTAAATTTCTGGTGTATGAAATTTCTTTATTCTGAAAGTGTTATCAATTAAAGTTGTCAAATATGGATTCCCTTTACATATACAACAAAAAACACAAAATATGAACTGACTGTTGTTAACACCGAACAATAAATTTAATAATTTCATATCTAACCTTTCTAAATATACGACGTCACATTGCGGTCTGATAAAGCACATTAGTGATATAATAAACCGATAACTAATGGTTTTCACACCCTATTAACGTATTCAATATATTTGACATAAATACTAGTAAATCGGGTGCTAGGGTAACTGAATTCGTTACGTAAAAAAAAAATCACTAAATGCTAAGTGATCTAAGGGGGCTATTAAAACAACTAGATAAAGCATGATTTTCAAAAATGCATTTTTTTTTTTTTGCAATAAAAATAGAAAATAATTCTTAATTTGTGAAAAACTTAATTTCGTAATTATTTTTTGATTTAAGAAAAAACATTGGTAGCACATCTTTTAAATTACGAATAATTTCTTGAATCAATTCGTTTGGAGTTTTCTGAATTGTAGTAACTGATAAATAGAATTAGTATATTATTTCTTAATTAAAGAAAATATTTTATTGTCGCAAGAATTGTTTTCTTATTTCAAGAATTGTTATCACATATTTGAAGTATAAATGAAAATTTATTAAAATAATAAAATATGTCTTAATTTAAGCAACATAATGCGGTGGTTTATTGATTCAAGGAACATAATTTTGATTTAATAATTTCAGAATTGAATTAGGAAATTGTTGTTTAAATTGATCATTATTAGATTGTTTGCTATTATTCTTGAATTAATAAATGATAAAAATTAATTTAAAAAACCGTTTTTTTCTGTTGTTTTAGTGTTAGATATTAATATATTTAAACTGTCAGCAGCCTGTTTAAAAGCAAATAGAATACGATAAAGTTCGTCTTCGACTTCAACCATATGAATAATATGTATGTATGATACAAACAATTCTAATCTAAAAAATAAAAAAAGTAGTAAAAAGTTTGTATGGGACGTGCTTGAAGGAGTACACCAATTTTCTCATCTTCGAACTCAGCCTCACAAATCAGATAAAAGTGACACGTGCATAAAAAATTAATGCTGATCAGAAGATCTTAATTGCATCTTGCAAACATTCTAAAATTGATTTTGTTCTCAATGTTATTTAATTCATTAGAAATTTGAAAAACATTCGACTCAAACATTCACAAATTCCAAGCAATATTTTTAGATTTTATCAAGCATTTGATACAATGCAGTTCAGTGGACATACTACACTACTGTACCATTTCAAAATTAATCTCAAAATCTATGCATTTTGCGACTATTATTATTTCTCAAAGGTTAAGTATTTATAATAATATTAATGATCATATTCAATTATATTAAGTAGTCAATTAATTTTCACTTATTAAAAACTTTACTTTATCTTAAAGTATTTGACAATTTTTGTCAAATATGATTTTGTATGGTAAATTATAGTTTTAATGAATGTTTACTATTTGAACATCATTAACGAATGAATTAAAAATTCATCAATAGAATTTTATTTATTGATTGATGGTTAGTTAGTTACTTATTGAAAATGTATTATATATAGTCGAGAAATATAAATCATGTACAAAATTTTATAGATCATGAAAATGAAAATTTTCCTAGAAATTATTTTTCTATCATAAAAAATAGTGATTGATAAATTTAATGATGATTGATGGAAATGTGTAAAAAAACAGAATCAATAAACGAATTGTCATTTACTATGAGTATATCGTCTAGTTGAAAATTTGATGCAAATAAATTATTTATGAAATTTCGTATATATCAAATTTTCTAATATATTTATTGATATTAGGCATTTTTAAGAACTCACATAAAATAAAATTCAAAAATTTAATGGCAAATATTGATGTAAATTATTTGTTAAAAATCAATTAAAAATAAACAATAAAAATATTAAGCATAAATAATAAAAATTTCATGTACAAAATTTTGTTTTGATTATCCATCGATCGCATCTGGAATATTTTTTTATTTTGTAAACGAAATTAGAAGAAAATTGAAAATTTGAGGAAATGCCAAAATTTATGAAATTTTGTTATTTTGCTTCCAATAAATTGCTTATTTATTAGTCTAAGATTACGTCAATTAATGGCTAATCAATTTTATTTATTGGACATTATACAATTCTTAAATGCACACAGGCAAATTGTTTTTTTTTTTTTTTGTTTTTTCTATTTTCTTAATAATCACTATAGAAAAAGAACACTAGTTTTAAATTTGGATTAACTCAAATGTAAATATTTATTTTTCACTAATGGAAAACTCGTATTTTAAAAAGAAAATTTTATTTTATCACTTGAGTTTAACACTGTAGAACATCCATTTTCTTACAACGTCGCGACGCAACTGATTTTTTATGAAAATGAATTTCAATAATTTTCTTTATCATTTATTTTGGTGATTTGAATTTACCTGCTTTTAACATTCATTTCTAGTCTAAATCAAAATATACTAACAACACATTTGATTGTATACCTATATATGCTCTCTGCTCTCTGCTTTCACTTGGATAGATGAGGAAATTTATTATGGTTCAGTGATAAGTGGTTGGAAAATTCATAATCTCAATATTAGAAAAAAAAAAAAACAACTCAATAATTAGAGACTAAAGTAAATTCATTTATGCAATAATAATACAAACATCAAAGGATACGAAATAGACGCCCAATTAGGAAGTGATAACCAATATCATTAACATAGGCAACTGTCTGCTCACATTTCGTACTGCTGATACATTTTCTTGACAAGATAAACTTCCAAAAAAATAACCTTAAATCCGCAACTTAGAACCTGGAATAATTCTTGAAATGTTGTCAACATCAATAAATGACCTCGGATCGGATCTGGACTATTGCGAGAAATGGACGAAAGAAAGCGGATTAAAGAATATACAACCACTGAAGTGAAATTAGTTTATTGTTAAGTGTATCAGATATAATTTTTTAGATATTATCAGCAAAATTCAAGAGTTGTGTTAAATGTGTAATGATGATAAGGAGACTTTTTATTGTCAATTTTCACACTGCCCCGTTAAGATTAAAAAATTGGATATTGTCATATGTATGGGTAACGCTAATGCAAAGGTGAGACGCTCATTGTTATTTAGTTGGCGATAGTTTTTAATGATTGTTATTTTATAAGTGGTCAGGCTTAAAACTTATGGTCGTTTAAGATGATGTGATATTAATTAGGAATAGATATGGCTTATAATTATTTCCGGATCATTCACCTATTTCACATCCACAGAGTACCGACATTTACAATACGATTTTGATACTTGCGACCAGAATGCACTGAAATCGTTTGTGTCTAAATCTAGAAAATGGACTCGAACTATAAGTATATCAGATATTTTTATTCACCATATACACATCCTTATGTAATTTTGAGTAAAGATCTACAGAGATGTAATAATGTAAATTATATTGAGTGAAATGTTAAACCTCAAACGAATAATATATAATCAGGATTTCAACCAATTCACTGATTTTTCTGATTCTCTCATCTCAAATTTGATGTATTACATTTAATATGTAATATCATAATAGTATCACATATTCCCCTTGAAAATTAACAAAGCCATGTGGTTTAATCTTGCTTTCACTGTCACTGAGTCTTTGGAAAACAGTATATACGACCATTGAATAAATTGTTTTAATCGTTTGGTATAAGGTCAATTGACATTATTTTAGTGCATCAGTGAACCATGGCCAAGTAAGTTCTGGTATAGCGTATTTATAAACTATATGTTTACCGCACTCATCTTCCTGACACATTATTATTCCTTTATATCAGCCAGCATAAATAATCTATAAAAATGCAGCATTTCTTCTAATTCTGATAAAAAGTCAATAGCAATTTAAAGTAATTTCCCATCGTCAAGTAGTCGTCTGTTTAGAGTAATGTTGAATTTTCAATGTAATCCCTATTATATATGATTTATGAATGAAATCATTGTCTCGCGTATATACTCGGCACGTCGTACATATTTACAAGTTTATAGTAAAACATTTGGTTGCTCTTCATATTGAACTAAGATTGTAAATTATTAGGTTCATAAATCTTTCATTCTTTTCCAAATACTAGAATTTATAAATATTTATTCATTCAGAAAAGAAAAAAATAAAATAAAAGGAAAATCTTACTCGACACATTTATGTTTGTTACTAGATTTTAAAAATCCGCTTTCAGACAATTTTAATGGACATATAGTTTGTTCAATTAAAATTGATTTAAATAAAAAAAAAATCTATTAAATTGACTTTAAAGACCATTGTCGGTACCTTTGAAGACGTTGCCGGATAGTGGTGTACATTTTTATGCAAGAATTTGTTTTTTTTTTATAACAAAAATTTGCGTTAAATAATTGATTTTTTTTTTTTAAATTTGTCGACCAATGATTTGATAAATTCGTTAATGTAGTTGTAAACCAAAAGGTATCTTTAGTTTGTTGGTGTGATGCTTGGATACTCTATAAATAAAATATTAAACCTGTATTTTAAACCACGATCACCAACCACTAATCTCCACCTTTACCCCCCGCAAAAGCATTAAGCATTAATAATAAATTGTCATTGTTCACGATATCTGGCCAGTATTCTCACTTAATTCCATCACCTATCATTGGTATTAGACTGACGATTTCTTGCTAGCATTGTTTTTTTTACAACCGTTTCTTTTATTACTTGCGGAATCCAGTCAAGTGCATATTTTGCAATATCACGTGTTTCCTACCATCATAAACTGTGGTCGTGTTTTCTACCGAAAATGCATAAACTACAATTGCACGCACCGAATCTACATATATTTAACCGTCAATGATATATTTTCAATTTTAAGCATTTGCAGTTATGGTGTTCTGATAAAGATCTTCAATATCATGAAAATAAGCACTATATTAAAAATTTTGAAACAACTGCACCAGGAAAACGTGTTATATGCCAATAAATTGTTAAAGACACTAGCAGGTATTTGCTTTCCAGTCGAAAATGCTTAGACTAGACTATAAGGTGCTCACACCAACTCTATATATGAACAGTCCGTGAGTCTATGTATGCAACTGATATATTACATTTTAAACAAAACTATACCTTCTTTTGTAGTAATACTCTCCTGACATAGATTTTCAAAATTATGAAAATTCACTATTAAAGCAATTTTTGAACAATTTAGGTATTATGCACCAATGCATAGCTAATTTATATCATATCAAAATACAAGTAAGCGTACAAACCTATATGCAAAATTGCTCTTCATTAAATTATTTCCAATTAACAAAGTCAATAGATAACAAATTCTATTATTATAAGATTTACATTTATGGGCTAAAACTAAATATCATAAAATAAATTGTATGCCAAATACAAATTAAATCAACATTAAATGCAATTATGGGGTATTTTCTATATGTAATATCGTAAATAGACAAATATTCAATGTAAACGTAAAGTAATTGGACACATAATATGCTTAGTTTTTAATGATTATATAGAGAGAGTATATGCATATGTTTATAGACACAATATATCCCATTTTCAGTAATGTTTCAGACTAATCGAATATAAGTATTCTATGTTGTTATGATACGATAACAATAATTATGACTGCAACATGTTCAGTAATTTTTAGAAACTGTAGAAGTCATTATATCAAATATGTATCTGTTACCAACATCTTTTGAAGTCTAGTTTTCATATGTAAATCAGCCAATATGCACTGCTATTTTATTGACGTGAACCATTTAAATTGATAAACATATGAATTGTGAAAAATAGCTATGTTATAGTGTAAATTTGTAAATTTGACTTAAACACAAACTTGACTTTTAAACACAAAATTAACATAAACACAAACTCTTTATTTAAAAATTGTACTGATGAAACAAGTAATGACAGCATTTCCTATTGGAATAGGAATTCGATGTGGAATCGATTAATTAAACTGTCTGCGAAACATTTAATCAGATGATCAAACATGGCAAAAATGACGCAAATTGTTAAATAGGGTGTAATACTATAATATAAACATACTAGACATATGGTAATTTTGCTAATTAATATATAACCACATAAATTCTATTCAATTTACCTATTAAAGTTATTTCTTATATCAAATTTACCCTACTACAGTATGTTATTTAACAAAAATATGATGTATTTTACAATTTTATCTACTTTATTCTTAAAGGAAAAAGACACCATTTATTGTAAATTTAAATATACCCAAGTACTTGTATAATTATGCAAATACGAAATGCGATATTAATAATTAATCTGCTTAAATATTATACCCTTAAGATGTTTATTTAATGGAATATATGAAAAATTCACGATTCCATCTGGTCCTATTAAATATTTAATAACATACAAGTACAGACTCATAGCAGAGATAATTAAAAAGTGTCGATTCAATTATTTCCATGTTTATAAATGCGAAGTTTACACACTTTGTGCACCTGTAATTGACAGTATTTATATAGTAAGTATACTAGTAGTATAAAGTTATAACGGAATAGTATTTAAATTGCACCCCCAAAATGATCCCCGTTTAAACTGAAGAAACCTCTTAATATATATATATATATATATACGACATCATCAACTACTGAATACTGATAACCAGCAACACTTATGGAACATACTTGGAACTCATGTACTTGCAATTTAACGATATTTTGCCACATGAGCGCATATATCACTAAATTTCAACCGAAAAACTGAACTAGTTTCCATTATAAAAGTAAAACATATAGTTAATTAAGATTTTTGACATACTTTAATATAGATCAGTGGAATTGAGATTCATTTGTGAAATTAGCAGCTCATGATTCTCAATATCTGTGTATTCGATACAACATACATAAAAACAGCAACTGATGGTCGATGATTTAAATTTAATTTTCGAATTATTTGAATTTATTTTGTATACCACATAATAACTTTTTAACTTCGTTATGCTGATGATATAGTTCTCATGGTTCAAAGTGAAGACGATTTGCAATGTCTCATAATTGCATTTATACGAAAAACTGACGTCATGAATATATTAATATAAATTGTTGCAACAAACCTAACACCTGATTTAGATGTAAACAAGTATAGTAGATAAAAAAATCTTTAGTAGATAAAAAATAAGTTATGACGTTAATTAGCTACAGACATCACCATATGTCGGTATTATGTTAGTACTAAAGTTCATCCTAAAGACGCAATTGAAAGGATCATGTAGACAGAATCTCATCATATAGAGTTATAAACATTACAGGGTCAAAACGTCCGTTAGGAAAAAAAAACACTAATAGATTTGTTTTCCACCGTGATATTTCAAAACATGTTTAAGTTACCTGATGAAGGTTCGCTAGAATCAAGGTTATTTTACATATGACCGATATTATTTTAATTATACGAAAACATAATCGTTTATAATTGAGGATAAGCTATACGGCAATAGATTTTAGCCAGTACCTTATGTTTTTCAACATGGTATTTCAAAAATTTTTACATTATCTGATTAAGGTTCCATAACATAATGCACACTAAAATGCACTTTCAAATTGTAATCAAACCTTTCAAATCTATCCAGAATGAAGGCTATTCTAATGGCCGATTATTTTAATTATACAAGTACATAATCATTATATATTTATTATTGACAACGGATTATTATTTTTTACAAAAAAAAAAATTCACTATAAAAGTTTTTCATTACGCTTTCTCAACTTTTCATTTTCATTTGCTAACGAAAATATTCGTTTTTCCAATTCCATTTGAATACTTTGATTTTTTTGATTATAACCTTGTAACATCTGAATTACATGTTCTTGTCGATTTATTTCCAATTGTTTCATGCCTAATGTTGAAAATAAATTTTGTAATTGTTCTGCCTTAAAGCATACCTCACGATTCATGTCATTTAAGACGTCAGTTTTTTTCTTAATTTCCACATAAAGATTTTCCATACGATCTTTCGTTGCATCTTCCTTCTCTTGTAAGGATGTAATTAATTCGGATCGAATTCGCAATAAACGCTGATGCATAATTATTGATTCATCTTGATGTCTTATTTGTATATTGGTTTTATTTAATTGATGATTTAATGATACAATTTCACATTCTAAATCTTTAAGTTTTCTAATTTCTGACGAGTTATTGGTACTATTTTCATATTCTTTAATTTTTGCTAATTTCTTAGTTATATGTTTCTCGCGTTTTGTTATTTCTTCATGTAATAAATTAATATTGTATTTATGGTCTGAATTTTCTTGACTCAATAATTGTTTTTCATTTTCCAATTGGCATTTATCATTTTCTAATTTAGAAATTAATCGTTCTATCCATAAGGTTGCATTTTGATTATCGAATAATTGATTGTCACACAAATTGTGTGAATCGTAAAATTTCTTCTTGAATTCTTCGAATTGTGCACAAATTTTGTTTGCTTCCATTAGTTTTAAAATTAGTTCAGAATGGCATTCTTCAGCATTTTTCAATTTTATGTTCATCTCATTTATAATGTCTTTATATTTACATTCAGAATCGGCATTTTGATTGATTTTATCCATCAATTTTTCTATATTACATTTGAATTCATTAATTTCTAATTGAAGTTTTTGATTTTCTTCATTTTTTAATAGAATTACTTGATTTTTTTCACTATTTTCATTTTGCAAGATAAATAAATTTTCATTACAAGCTTCGAAATTTTGTTCGCTTTCTATTAATTTTTGTTCTAAACTATTATGTTGAGAATTATCTACAATTTCTAAATAAGATGAATGAGAAGATTTATTGTATTAAATTTAGATACTGCAAATAAATAGCATATAGTATAGTTTGACTGGCGAAGCAAACCATGTAAGCGAAGCAAATCATGTAGGCGCAGCAAATCATGCAGGCGAAGCAATTCATGTAGGCGCAGCAAAGTCAAAAAATTAAAAACGAGTCAAAAAAATTAAAGACGAGTCCAAAAATTAAAAACGAGTTCTAAGTTATAAAACAAGTGATAGATAATTTGTTCAGAACATAAAACAAATCCCAAAAAAATGATATAAGTTTAGATGAAACAAGTTATAACAGATGAAACAAGTCCTGAAAGTTGCATATACAAATCGAATACGTCAAGCAAATCGAACACTCTAAACAAGCCGTATAGCGAAATATATTGCATAGATGTATCCTGTAAATATGAGATAAATTCGACAGATAATAACTTATCTATGATAGATATGACTAAAGATGTTCCAATGTCAAAACCAATCGCTACAGAATTCATTTATACAGCAGTAAAGCAATTTTTGTTAATACCTTCTCTATTTAATAAATGTTCAACTTTCTTTATAAACATATAAATATCCGATTCTTGTTGTTTTTCTCTGTTAACAATTATTTCTTCAATATGCTTAAAGGATACTTCAATTTCGTTTTTATATACCTCGTAATCATTTGAGTCTACCTAAAAGTGAATTCCTTAATTATTACAAAAAAAAAAACATTACAGTTATTATAATTTTCAAAAACGTTTAATAAAGTGGAATATAGTGAATATTTAATACTATTCATCTTCACCATCATCACTGTACGCAAAAAGGCGTATTTTATGGAACTTTAATTTTTAATTTAATACTTCCATATTCATATAGTCAAAAAGTTAAAAATAGAGTGGACGGTCAGCAAGTCATTGAAGTTACTAAACCAATCTATAGTTCCGAGTGGTGAAGCCAGTAATTGGCGTGTGATAGTGATGCAAAAAAGATGGTGTTGTTATTATTATTTTAAAATATATATACCGTTTTTATTTTTTCTACAAATTTATAAGTTCTATCCAATAGTTCTTGACACAATTTAAATCCAGTCTCATGTATTATTCTTAAATTATATTCTAATTCAGTCAAAATGTCGCTATTGGAGCTATCCACTGATACATTAATAGCATCACCTGCACCATTGGCATCTGGTGCATTAAGAATTTTGCATATATTCTTATCATATTCATTTGATATGAACGTTACAATTTTAAATGTTTCAACATATTTTTCATCGGATTCCTTTAATTTCGCCAATTTATTATGAAGTTCCGTTAAAAGTTTATGTTTATCAAGTATACGTGTTTGTAAATCATACAATTTTATTTTATCGTTTGAAAATGATTTTCTTTTTAACTCAAATTGATCTTCCAATTGCTTTTTGTCAGTGTTATTATCACATTCCAATTTTTTAGTTGTATTAGGTGTACTGGATTTTTTTAAAATTAAATTATGATTTTCAATATTACTTTTAGATTTGCGTCTTAATAAACCTTTTCTCGGTGAAGATGTACCAATTGAAGTTGCATTTAATGATAAATTGGTCGATTGTTTAATGGTTCCTCTATTCAATTTCGGGGTGTTGAAATTAATCTTTTGTGTTGAAGATATTGAATTTGATGTTGTAGGTTTTTTTAGTGAGTTTTTTAATTTCTTTGGTGATGGCATCACAAGAGGTTGTGGTGATGAAATTGGTTTTTTTGCTAATAAACTTACTTTCCGTGCAGATGTTATTGGTGTTGATGTTTCTGCTGATGAAATTTGTATTTTTGTTGATGGAATTTTTGATTTATTAAATATTCCAAAAGTTCCGCGCTTAGATGGAATAGACAAAGAATTTTTTTCACTCATTTTATGATCGTAAAATTAAAAAGACCAAAAAAAATAAAATTGGTTTAATTTACGAAATTTGCTTCAGTAAAAAAATAAAAATTATAAATGATTTTTAAAACAAAAATGAAATTTAAATTTTAAATTTTTCAGATTACTTTGATCATTCATATTGAATTCGATAGACCTACTTATTGTATTTATTATAAACAGTAAAAATTGGTGAAATTAGTACTAAATTGGTAATAGTTTTGTCACTCCCAATCTTGATTGCATTCATATTCGAATACAGCCTTAATTGATGAAGGTCTGAACAAACTACATGAATGAATTTCACTGAAGTTTTTCTCTTACGTGTATCATTTAAAGAAATAATAACAAATTAGGACATTTACGATTTTTATGTAATTGTTCTCAGATTTGGAAAATTTAAGACATTAAATTATAATTATAATGGTGCTAAAGCTATTTGTGTGATAAACAGAAAATGTAACCAAAACTGCCTAATACCATAAATTGTATTCAGTATTTGTTTTATTTAATTTTACTTGTTTTTAGAAATAAATTGACTATTTGATTCATGTCTTGTTTCAGTATCAACTAAATTCTGTAATGCATATTTGATTATTTAGTAATTTACAATTTTAGTATTATTCATACAAAAATTTTACATTATAATGAACTGCATATTAATAATGCAGTATTAATTAATATTAATTACATATAATCCCTTATTTCAATATTAATACCCATATAATATATTATCTTAAACTGGTTAGTAAATCGCTAAATGCATTAATGCATTTATTTCAATTTCTGGAAAACATCTCGAAGCATCTGATTACACATAGCTGCATATGGATTCATCTCAACTAACTACAATTAAATATAATGTTAATTAAGGAATATAAAAAAGTCAAATTTGATTAAAATTTTCAAGTAATATTTTTAGTGCATTATTATTTACAAATTGGATATGATTGGAATGAGATCACGCGTCTAAAAATTATTTCAAGTGATATTTACGTATTTTTAAAAGTTCTGAAAATGGTCCAACTGTAAACTTTTAGTTTTATCTATTTATTAGAAATTTATTAGGCACACATTAGGCATATAACAAGACAGATGATAAACAAAGGC
Organism: Penthetria funebris; assembly: GCA_027564355.1. Classification (NCBI taxonomy): domain Eukaryota; kingdom Metazoa; phylum Arthropoda; class Insecta; order Diptera; family Pleciidae; genus Penthetria; species Penthetria funebris. The sequence goes on from JANSTX010020462.1 coordinate 12,852, forward strand.
TATATAGTACTTATTAGGAATACAATATTTTATCCACAATAGTTAATTTTATTTTACCGCATTTAAGAGATTTTAATTTACAGAAAACATTCGTATTCCATTTGCAAATCTATTTAACGTAATTTAGGAATTATTTATTATATGAAAAATGAAGAATACATTACTTGAGTTTTGGCAAATTTACTTCCTAATTTAGCTGCCATTGAAAAATCGGCTAATGCACGTTCATTTTCATTCATCTTACGCAATAATAATCCTCTTTGACACAATGCTTTACAACCTGTACGTCCAGTAGATTGGGAAAGTTTTATTGCTTCTTCTAAATCTGACATTGCGGCTAAAACAAAAATATTTATTAACTTGTAGTTTAAAAATTGTGAATGACAACAACAATCGAATTATATATTCATTTCTGAGCATTTTAGATATTGCAATTTACATCCATAGATAGTGTAAAGATAGATAGATAATTGACACATATATATCATATATGTATATATATAAATAAATACATTAAATGTACAAACACCCCAAACTCCAAAACTGTGCTAAAAATTCAATTGGTGGTTATTACTTACCTTGATCATTATTAAGTAATCTATATGTTTGTGCTCTATTATTATAAGGAGCAGCACGTTCTGGTGCTATATCTATGGCTTTCTGAAATAAGGCAAGAGCTAAATCATAGTTCTCTTCATTTACAGCTTTAACAGCATCCAATTCAATGGCAATAGAATCAGCAACTTGTGATGTTCTGTCCTCAAATGTATCTGCATTATAGATTGTTGTTACTATATCTAATTTTTTTTAAAACACTAAATGTAAATATTATTTTATACCTTGAAGTTGTTCTGGTAGTTCCTCATCATAAACGCCTGAAATATCACCACCAACTTGTAATGGATTGAAAATTGTATCCAAAATCGATTTATCGTTTTCACTTAAGCAATTATTATTATTAATTGGTGCCATATTATTTCTTTATTTTTTTTTGAAATTTAATAATAATTTTCTTTGACGCAATTAATTCACTTCGTTTTATTTCATAAATAAATGCGCAACTAAAATTGGAATCTTTAATATTTCTTCGATATTTTTTCCGATTTTATTTATTATTTATTTTTATTATTATTTTATTTACTATGCATAGAATTTAAATTTTAATGGGGATATTGAAAATAATTTTCATTGGAACATTTTGACGTAACATAGTAGGCTCTCGATCTGCTAATATGTAACGCAACCACAAATAATTTGAAACTATTATCTATGTCTTCCATATCATCTTTTAAATGCTTCTTTTTCTTTCGTATTTTCTTTTTCTTCTTTATCTCTCCTTCTTCACCTTCTTCTTTACCTTATTCTACATCATCTTCTCTTCTTCTTTTTCTTCTTCTAGTTTTTCTCATTTTACTTCATCTTCGTCTTCTTTTTCTTTTTTTCTTCTTCCTCTGCTTTTGCTAATCCTTCCTCTACTTTTTCTTCTACTTTTTATACTTCTTCTTCCTTGAGTTACAGTTTTACAGTTTTTTGTCCACTCTGTTTAACCGTTCAGTATGAACGAATTTTGCAGCTTCGTTGGTCAATTGCCATTAAATAAAAATACATGTACTCTTTTTAATCTCTGTTAGTCTGTCTTTGATAAATTAATTAGATCACAGAGTCTTGTGTACAAATTTTCTATATTTTTTCAAGGTGTGAGAAGTAAGTTTGATTTTTTTGTAATGGAAGTAATTCTGTATAACCTTTATGATTTTGTAAAATAGATTAGATTAGATTAGATTTTTTTTTAATGTTGACATTATAAAATGGTAACAGATTATCTGGTTCCCATGAATTTGGCATCATATTCTCTGTTAAACAATTTGCAAACCATTGATAATCAATATTATCCAGATGAAAAAAAAAAAAGATCTGATGAGTTGTCACAACTGCCTTATTTCAATTTATCTTTTTAGTACAGAATTTTCTACTTTCAGCATAGTGATGCATTGAGTAATCTCAAATTACGATTTAATGCAATACTTCAGATTAATCGAAACAACATCGAGCAACACTGCAAAAGTTAACCAATGGGATAGGAAAAAATTGTACTTTACAGATGTTGAAGAATGATGAAAGTTTTATTTTATTATCAATTAATTGCAAAAAAAAAAAATAATGTATGATGACAACGATATTTTTGTGTTAAAAAAATAACCAATGGTCAAATAAAATTACAAAGTAATAACGAAAAATGTTCACTGCTCAAACCAATGGACAAATAAAATTACATTGATATTTGTATTATAGTTGGTCACAGATAAAAATACTCTACTGGGTACGTGAATATTCAATTACTTCCATTAAATGATCACGGTGCATCAACTATCATCATTCCGAAATTTTCTCCACACGGAAGCATAGGACGTCTACGAACAACCGTCATTATTCATGATCTCTGACAAGTATACTGAAATCAATTGAACATAATAAAGACTAGTATTCAATTATACCAACAATAGTTTAAAAATTTTAAAATCCACATTTAATTAATTTGCATATAATTAGTGAGTGATAACAAAAATTTATCGAAATATGTAAAACTTGTTACAGGTAAAAGTAAATATATTCTCATAACTTGTTTTTATTGATTTTTTCAATTTTTTAACATTCAATAATAACATTTACGATTCCACTATATAACATTCCAAGTATATACAATTTGTATTAAAAGACCATTAATTAAAATTAAATGAAAATTTTAAAGGAAATTGATTTGGAAACTTTATATGATAAAATATGAGCGCTCAATATAAATCTATAGATTTCTTAATGTATATTTAAGTTTTTGTGTTGTGGGTCGTGAATCAACACATCGCTTTCAATTAGATAACAAGATGGTATGACACCATTTATCAAGAAGAAGAAAAAATTAAAAATCTATACAAGTTTAGATAGTCACAGTGTACTATAAGATCTAGAAAGAATATTCATAATATTAGGTCCTTAACTAGAACAGTCATAAAAAGTTGGTGAAGCATAGGAATACCAATCAGAAGATACACATTGTTTGCATAATGCATTAATCAATTAATGTTCAATACTCGGTGTCTTGAAATTGGTAGAATTACACAGTTGGACATTTTCAGAAAAATTGGTAATAGATTTGGAAGTATGTAGTTATTGCACATCAGATTTCATCATTATTGCCAATTACTGTTAAGATGATTTTCAAAAGTTGAGATACAGTAATGTTTTCAATTTCAATTTAATTATTAAAAATAATAAAATATATTTTTTTAATATTTTTATAAACAGTTTAATCTATTTTCATGAATAAACAAATTTTTTAT
>JANSTX010020484.1:0-16183 GCA_027564355.1 Penthetria funebris
TAAATATGAGTATGCATATTTCCAGCCATGAAAAATTTAAAATATTTAGTCTCGTTAAATTATTGAATGGTTTCATTCATAAATAAATTATTTTCTCTACAATAGCTATGCGGCAAGTGTTCTCGAAAAATTAACTAAAGCTTAGAATTTTAACCAGTAGAGGCGGTGTAGCAAGTGACTACAGTCAACATTTCAGACTGAAAAGATGATACAAAATCACATTTATTATTTCCAAAATTTTTATTTATTTTTATGTTTATAAGAACATAACATTATAGTTTAATTTATTCAACAATTGCATGATAAATTTAAGAATATAAATAACTTACGAAATATTACAATAGTAAAATAATTAATTAATAATAAGTGTTTAATAATTTTTTTTTGTACGTATGACATTTGACCATTATGTATTTATTATCTTTTTCAATTATAAATTTAAGTATGTATCACGTTATTAAATTATAATTAAATAAAATTATTAATTTAATACAATTTTATGATTTCATTTTATAAATCTGTTTTACTAGAAAATTTATTTACATAATCAAAATTGGTCATTATGTTGTGCTCATTACCTAGAGAATTTTTCATTTACATTCATTTCTACATTGTCAACTTATTACAAAATTTACTTTATTAATTATTTAAAATAAATAAAATATTAATTTTAGTTTAATTATTAGATATAGGAAAACAATATATCTTTGAGTTCCTTTTATTTTGGTCCCTTTTATTTATGCTAAAAAATCTCAAAGGGATCATTAGTTAAAGTAACTTCATTTTTGTTTTTTTCATTAACATAACAGTAAACAGCAGGTATTTTTAATTTTAATTTTAATTAAATAAAATAAAGTTTTGTTTTTTTTTTTTTAATAATTTTGATATTTTACTTATGATCAATGGAGCAATCCAATATTTTAAAATAAATAAGTTGGATTTTATCCACATTGGTCATTTGTATAAAAATCAAATCGACTTTGAGTAAGATAAGAAAAAAAGCGTACTTAAAACATAAAAATTATATTTAATTAGTATTTTCAATATTTTTAATTTTTATTACTTAAAACATAATCAAGTGTTTGTTACAAAGTATCACAAATAAATTAAATTAAGAACGAAGTTGTTAGTTAAAATGGAAATCAAAGAATGTCCTGCTAAAAGACAACGTCTAAATTCTGAGGGTAATAGCAATTCAGATATGGTACAGGAAAATAATAACGAGAATGTATCAATTAAAGAACAATTACGACATTTTGATGTATTGGATGAAGTTCATGGTGATAATTCTGCTTCTGAATCGGGTGGAAGTTGTGGTATTTTAAATTTAGTTCTTTTTTTTTTTTTTACTTATTTACTTTATTTCATTGTTGATACAAAAAAAATTTAACTGATTCGATAGATTATGATTCAAGTGATACTGATTTGGATGATGCGGAAATAGAAATAATGTTAGATGAAGGTTTACCAGAAGATTTTCGTAAACGTAAAGAAAATAATTATGAGGAAAGATTTAAAACAGTTTTACAAGGTTTGTTTTTTTAAGAATCTAATTTATTATATTTTGTACATTTTATAATTTTTAGAAAAGGGATACAATCATTTTGAAGTTTTACCCGAAGGTTGGGTTCAAGTTACCCATAATAGTGGCATGCCATTATATTTACATAGAGTATCACGCGTATGTACAGCTGCAAGACCATATTTTTTAGGACCTGGAAGTGTTCGGGTATTTATATATGTCTCCTTTTTTTTAGAGTAAATATGAGCTATTGATTGAATGATTGGATTGTCTAACGATAAATACTATTTGAATGTTAAATTTTAGTCGTAAATTTAACAACAATAAATACAATAACACGATTTTATGTATTCCTATTATTTATTTAGAAACATGAAATACCCATAAGTGCAATACCATGCCTTAATTATCAAAAAGCACTAGACAAGGAACAAGAATTAAACGATGAACAAAATAAATTAAATGAAAATAATCAAATTGTTGAAAATAATTGCGCAACTGAAAATGATGTAATACAGCCACAAGAAAATTCTACAGATAATATTAGCAAATGCCCTTTTATAAACAATAATGATATTAATAGCGTACACAATAATAATGCCAATAATATTATAAAAAATAATTCAAATAATAAATTATTATCAACTGCTAAAATAGAAACAGTTAAGGAGAATATGAAAGCTCAATCGTTAACAGCTGAACAAATTACAAATTATTGTAAAAAGTTATTTCATTTTAAGGAGATTCATGTAATGCGTTTTAAGTATGTTCAAAATTGTTTGCATTTTATTTTATTGTTATTTTTTGTTTCTTGGTTTTATATATAAAAACTTTTTTTTTGTTTAAAAAAAATCACAACCATTTTAGATCATGGTCGGCACGTAGAAAGTTCACAAAAAGTAGAAGACAAATAAAAAATTTACAACGTCCAACATTACCGGATGGAACCAAATTAATAACATTTCCAGCTGTTAATAATGAAAATTCACGTCAGCGTCGTGAATGGATTTTAAACCCGAATGGAAAAAGTTATGTTTGTATTTTACATGAATATGTACAATATGCATTGAAAAAACAACCATCCTATGAATTTAAAGAATTGGAAAATGCTGCTACACCATATTCAGCGACTGTAACAATAAATGAATTAAAATATGGTACAGGATTTGGAACAAGTAAAAAGCAAGCAAAAAGTAATGCGGCACGTGAAACATTGGAAATTTTAATACCAGAAATGCGTGATAAAATTACGTCTGATAAAAATAATGGTGGTAATAGACGAGAATTGCATAAAGATTTATCGGTAAATTTTAAATTTTCTTTTCTATTTATTTTTTTTTTTTCATTTAAATATTCACTAGATACAGTTTTTGTAAGTACATAATAATTTAGTGTTTTATGATTTTATTTGATGTCCCACTATCAGTTTGATCTCTTGATAATACCATTTTTCTTGATAATGACATTACTTTAATATATAATTTTTTTAATTTGTTACATGTTTATATATATTTAAATATAATTAAAAGGTTTTTGATGAAATACGCATTGAAGATCCACGTGTAGCTGAATTTTGTGCTAAAACTACAGAACCATCACCGCATGCTATATTAATAACATGCCTGCAAAGAAATTTTGGTTTAGGTGATGTTAAAATTGATTATCAAGTAAATACAATGAAACAGAAACGAAATGAATTTACAATGACTGTTGGGAAACATAAAGCAACTGTTATTTGTAAGAATAAACGTGATGGTAAACAAAGAGCATCTCAAGCTATTTTACAGGTAATATTTTTTTTTTTTTTAATTTTTAGATATGACTGAAAACAATGTATCTGTAGTGACTACTTATAAGTTATTATAGTAGTTTAATAGTATATGAATGATTCGATCGATATTGAATGACTACAATATCAGTATTTTTTTATATGTTGCTATTTATACATGATTCGTTTTTTGATGAGATCTTGTTAGGATTGTATATTGAATTGGAACTGTGTCTGGAAATGGAATTAGTAAAAAGCAGTGCACCATGAATAAAATTATTATTTGTAGTTTTTTTTTCTTTTTATACTTGAATACACTTGTACTTGTAGACAGTATTTACCTTTATTCATTTTTGAATACGGTACTCAGAATGTGCATTTATATATTATCATCTGTTAAAGAGAGTGTGTTAACCTGCAATTCCAAATGATGGATATATGATATTATTTTATCCGCTGCAATTTCATTAGGAATGGAAATTGCCATCCAAAGTATTAGAATAATATATAATAATAAAACAATGACAAAGTGATAAATTTACCGAAGAAAAATTTGTCTACAATTTGATTCGAGCTCAGGTCTACCGTTTTACCATTATACTGTCACGACTGTATTACGACCAACATCGCGTCATACTTATATCGGTAATTTAATAGATGTATCGATTACTGAGTAATGCATTAAGTAGTGTTAGTAGTAAGCAAAAATATTTCATTGCAGTAATTAAATATGTAGAGTAGATGCATGTACTGAGATATTTATTCAAAAAGGCAAGTATAATTTTTACATAAGCTGTTGAAAGTAAACATAGGAAACTCTGTATCTATAATTAATATTGAAGCTAGAAGAATGAGTTATGATTAAGACTGTGCCATTATTTCTCATTTGACATAGTTGATTTTGATTTTCCTCAAGTGGATCCGATTGTTTATAATTTCAAGTTGCGAATTCGTATACATTGCAAGTAGTGGTAATATATTATTGACGATATTAGTAACAGTTATAATAGTAATAATTATTGCAGTTTTTCCGGACTTTTGAATGTATGCATTGTTAAATGTTTGATTAAATAGAGTGCATAGAAGTGATAAAAATTTATAAGGATGTCGTTTTAAAATTTTGTTTGAGTACCCATCGGGACTTATTGTTGTTTTGTTATTCAATGCTTTTTTATAATAGATTATTTGTTTATAATAGAAATGTAAAGAAATTTATTATTTAATTTTTATTCACACAATACTTTCCCACATAGATATTACATCCGCATATAACAACCTGGGGTTCTCTATTAAGACTTTATGGCAATCATTCGGTAAAAAGTTTTAAAGAGAAAAAACAGGAAGAACAAGAGATAACGGTGTTACAAAGTAAGGCTGCTATAAATCAACCAAATTATGCAATTTTAGATAAATTAAAATTAGAAATGACAAAATTAAAAGATTTACGTGAATCAATCATACCCATTGGCACATTTGTTGCACCAGTTGATATTGATCTACCAACAGCATCTAGTTCTAATTTAAATATTGTTGCATTATAGTAACATATTGAAAATGAGTCTAGTCATAAATTTTAGGATGAATTTCGGACAATTGAAATACTGTGTTTTTTTTTATCCCCCAAATTTTTTGCATTTTTTTTTAAGTACTTTTATATGAAAGTGTTTTTTGCAAAAATGTTTTTTTCTTTTACAATTTAAATAATAAATTAATTTCTATGACTGAATGCGAAAGTGATAATGAAATAGTTTAAATAGATAATTTGCCGTAGTAACAGAAACAGTGAAATGAAATGGAATATTAACAAGAAATTATTGAAAATTATTGATAGGTTATTTTTAAGGAATATTTTCAAATTAGTTTTAACAGAACAATCTCCAACATATATTCGATTATTATTCAGTTATATTGAAATTTAAAGCATAAGTTAATAAAATATAAAATAATTGCTGATATATGCAGCTCATAGTTTTAAGCAATTTCAAAAATTTTGTTTCTATATAAATTGATTAAATTAAAATAATATTTAATACCAAGAAATTATCTAACGTAACTGTTATAATTAGTAAATATTTTTAAGTATTGTGTACAAGAATTTTAAATATTTACTAAGTAATATTAGTAAATGCTTTAGAATGTGTTGTTCTCTATTAACTGATTTATATTATGATGAACAGTCTGCATCATATTATTCTCCTTCTACTAATTAATATAATACAAATTGTTTTTGTAAATAATTTTAATTAAAACGATATTCACTAAAATTTAATCGAAATTGCTTATAATCATTAATAAATTTAGTATGATTATAAATATTATATAATTAATTGACGGAAACGATAATATAATAATAATATAAGAATGTATTATTATTAGTTTAAAAATATGTACCACATTATAGTCATATATGATACACAATTTATTATTTTAAGATAGATAATTTTTTTTGTTTTAATGCTTCATCTGCTGTAAGGCGTTTTGTTTGTTTAAGAATTTGAAAAAATGTGTGTTAATTGCTGAGTTTGTTTTTTAATTTAAATCTCTTTCACGGTAAAAATGGATAACCTTCTTCTGTACATCTTTCGGCACTTACCTTGACCGTCAGTCATCTGCTACAAAATTGCACACGACTGATTAGTTTACAGAGAACAAAAGTATGAATACTTTAATAGAATGATCTCCTCATGTCCTTCTTATAAAATATATAACTTATAGAAAATTCATGTGATATTTTATTATTTGTATGAATTATAATTTCCAAAAAAGTCTCGATATTATACATAAATGTACAATCTACATTTAATAGTGAATTTTTTTATAAACAGATATTATTCAATTTAAAAATTATTATTAATTATTGTATTTTGAATTATTTTAAGGTGTAATTGTATCAAATATTATTCAAAGATGTGTTTGTTCAATGTATAAAACCTAAAAATATACAATTTAGCAATATGAAATGTAAAATCTATCTGAATTTTTAATTTTTAAACTATTAACAGATGCATAAAATTTAAGATGTTACAGTAAAGTAAAATCTTTAAAATATATCTGATATTGTATGATGTTTTTAGTTTTATTATAATAAATTAAAATATAATTGGATTACGTAAATAATCATATTTGGCATTATGGCAATGTAATAATAATGTTAATATATGTTAGCAATAAATAAATGTTGTTTAAAATGTAATTTAAATTTGTTTATTATATAAATAAAAGTCTTTGGTTAACCGCTCGACCACTATGAATATTTAATATAAGGAAAACTCATCAAAGTAATAGAACATTTACCTTAGTAGTTTTTATAATAATATATATGATACTAATTTTTAAAAGGGTATATTATTTTACTATCTCATAGTCGTTTCCCAATCATCATTCCTTATGATATCTCACGGTAATTAAATATGAAAACTAATCAATTAATTTATTTGACAGACGATAATATTTATGTGGTCTCCATGATAATGATTATGTGCGGTCTCACAAGAAAGTTACATGTCTACTTATGTGATCTTAAGGTAAAAATTATGTGGTGTCAGGGTAATAAATGAAAAAAAATATTCAAATAAAACACTTATTCTGCTTCAGGAAAGAAAAATGTTTACCCTAAAGCAAAACAATTGGTAAAAATATATTTTATAAATACCATCTATTGTACCTGATCGCCTGATACGAAATTATAAAGTTACGGAGATTGTTCAAGGTAAAAAAGAAATTGTCTATACCCTTGAAGCAAAACAAGTGATAAACTTGAGTTTTGAGGGTACAAATTTCGTAGCAGAATAGCGGGAATAAGAAGTACACTAATAAAACCAATTTTTTGTTACAGAGATATTACAATAATGATTTATTAAACTAATTTTATGACACAAAATATTGTTTGGTATAATTATAATAAGTAAATAAAATTATTATAATATTTAATTAAATTATATATTAATGTTCATTTAGGCAATAATTTTTTTCATCTTTTCTATATACCCGATATAATATTCTATATCTTTCCATTAATATCTATAAAAACTTTAAATATTATCTTATTTTGATATGTAACAAACAATTTTGATTTATTTTATTTTAGAATACATTCATTCATCTTCGACATATGTACCACTCTTCCATAATATGTTGACCCCGTCCATCATCGCATCATAATCATTTTGACCCCTCTTGCACACAATAACTACGTACTCTTGACACTCATTCGCAATTCCTGATATGCATAATATAATATATTAGTATTGATATTCAATGGTATAAACAGCCCACTATATCATTTACTTTAGAGTTCCTACATTCTGTTATTGTATTGTTCATTATTGATCCAAAAAACAGATTGAGATTCTCAGATGTTTATTGATGGGTAGGTTATTCCATTAATTTTTTGTGGTGTGTATATATCTCAAGTAGTATCAATACGGATTAAAATATGATATCCTCTAATTGTAGCATAAAGGATACCATATCCAGTATACACATTGCACTTATAAAGATTTATAAATGGTCATAATCCTTTGTGGGTGCATGGGGCGGCATTACAATATTAATTTGCCGCTTCTAATATGCGTGTAACATCAAATGTGAACACAAATAACAATAATTAAAATGTTTCAACTGGAAAATACACACAAATACGACTTTATCACCATCTTCTCAGCCACAATCGCATGTCCTCACTGATATATATCGGTATTGAGTTACCGGTGGCACAACGTAACGGTAAAGATAGATTGAGTAATTCTGATGACTGTCGACCATTCCATTTGTTACCATTTATAAGTGCGATACGATACAAAAAATCGTGAATATCATATTTAAATTTTCACTTAATGCCCATCGGTTTCAACATTAAAAAGTTTTATATGTCTTTAAAGTATACGAGTAAAATCGTAGTTATCATAATTTGGTGGTTTTTTTATGCTGCTTCCGTTTTACATAATAATAAGTCACAGCCAGTCAATTAATTAAAAAAAATTAAATTGAGGTAGAAATATTCATATATACTCGTAAATATATATTGAGACAATTCCAGAAGTGACTAAATAATAAACAAATTATGATAATCTGGACTGGGACCAAAACGTTTTTCGTTTGTACATTATATGTCGTTTGAACGAATTGTCTTTAAAATTCCACATTATTGATCCTAAATATGCATAAAAATGTATATTCCTTTAATGGTCATACATCATAACTGAATCCAATTTTAAGTCACCGATATTTATATTATTCAGATATGAATAAAATATCATTGAAAATTGTTCAAAAACATATTATAGATTTCAAACGAATTTATCATCTATATAATTAAACCGTAAAACAAAAAAATAGCAAAAGATATCGATCATTCTATCATTAGGAAAACCATAATCTCGAAAAGTGAATACTGCAATTCTAATACCCAAGCTAATGCACTATAACCTTAATCGAATCAAAGAGTACAAATCAATATCTCGACTTTTTGCGACAATGAAACTGAGTTAATTTGTCTAAAGATCGCATAACAGAGTCTCAGTCACAGATATATGTAGCCTGAAATGCAGAATCGTCACTCCTCGCCCCAGAACAGTGGCTATATACGTTCTATACGGGGATGTCACCATGACAAAAACCCTTTAAGGATTTCTTGTGCAAATGAATCGTTCACCACTCAGACCACCAGCAAAATGCTACACAAATGTTGAATTCACAAAGAAGAAAAAATATTCAGAATATCAAGAACCACTCTGGAAGTGAAGAGTGTTGATTCTGCAATTTCAACATCATGTATTTATCTATCGATTAATGTGTTAATGCACTATAGATTGTTTTTTCTAGACTGTGATAATCGCATTTAACACAACATATAAATTAATAGTTTAACTTATAGTCTAATATATTTTTAATTTAGATTTCGTATATGTTTATGTCAGACGTTTTTTATATTTCGACTGGTATGTAATATTTATGTCATTCATTGCTGACTTAAGAACTTCTTCCTTATTTCAATACATATATTCTAACATAATCACTGAAAGCTTATAATTGCAACTAAAATTATGTAACTTCAGGCAGCAACCAGAACAAGTACATGCTGTGCTAGAAAATTAAAATAAACGACCATCTAATTCTGAAAACAATACAAAATGTTCCAAACAAATTGGAAAAATTAGAATTTTGGAACTGAAAATCATTACTGTGGACAGATTACCAAAGAGCCAAGATGGATATTTTCAGGGAATTTGTTAATCAGTAAATCAGTAAAAAATAAGACACTTTAGAAACATGTGTATAACATAGTACAAACTTCCGAACAAATTTATTAAAATCTATAATATTTGGTATATTTGTTAAGATCTGCCAAGAATTTATTAATATTGCATGTAACATTGACTGTATGATGTACACCAGTGGGACAGTGACAGTATACTATAATTCAACTTGATTAGGTTATTATTTACCTCTATTGATTTGGTCATTATCCAGCCGTTAAACCATTCACTATAAATCTAATATTCCTTTATTTTTAAGATTCAGTTCAAATTTATTCCTCACCAGTCCACAATTCAATTTTAATTCTGATAATAACTTAATGATTAAATAGCGAATGTCGTATTAATAATTCTGATATCGATATTTCTAGCTCTAATAATATTTCGTTATTCTTCTTAGTATTGAATGTAGACAACTGATAATATCAATCATCTTCAATCAGAAATACCACTTGAAAGGTGGAATAATAGTTACTTATAATTAGATATATCATTAAGATTGAATTTGTATTTAAAAACGAAAATATGTAGCAATTACTTCAAATTATTACATTTTAATATTGAACCATTACATAACACCCACCTCAGATTTTTACATTCTAAATCGATCTCAACTTTAGTAGCAGCGTATACACAAACTTTATCTATGGATATTTTGTAAAATAACTAGTGGCAAACTCTCTTTTTATAATGGGAATTTGTTTTAAAAAGTAATTTATGTAATTAAAATACTTAAATTTTACAATTTCATTTAAATTACATAATTTAATCCATTTTATGTTTTTAATGTTTTCAAATTCCGCAACCAATTTCCAAAGTTCAAAATTATATTATTGTAAATATTTGTGAATTTCTATAGTTTTGATTTTATAATTTAGTGGACGAGTTTTCACTTAATTTTTAAAATTTACATTAATTTTAATTTTATTTTTGTATAGTTTTAGTTATTTATATTTTTTAAATTTATTTCTAATTACCAAATGATGCTTGGAAATTGCCTTAAAATTAATATTTATTTGAACTTACAATAAGTAAAGGTAGGTATTTTTTGTATTTAATAATAATAATGTTATCTAAAGTTAAAAAAGAAATTTAAATTCAAAATTATAATTGATATTAATAATAAATACGTTGATAATATTTTTAATATCGATGAATTACAAGCATCTGCATCATTACAACTTTGTAGACAACCATGTACATACCTGTATGTTGAAAAAAAAAATGGAAGCGTTATAATTTATTATTTAAAAATTAATTAATTATAATATGAATAAAATTACAATTCATTATAATAAAATCGACCACAATGTGACATTCGTATAATTTCCGTATCCGTTGTAAGTGTGCCACTATCTAATGCACAGCCTCTAACAGTAATTGTTTCACCAGTTTCATCTATGCGATAGAAAAAATAAACGTTAATATTTCAAACAAACAAAACAAATATTAAACAGCTATTTTAATCAGAATGCTCTTCATCATCTTAACATATGTAGTGCGGAAGGGTGCATAGGGTGGGTGGTATTGATATACCATTTCCTCTTACACACATATATAACTTCGAATATCGAAATCCGTTATTTTTAAATAAATAATGTGAAACATGTAGTTTACCGATTAAAATATTTAAATAATTTGGTTGGAACAAGTACGTATAGTTAGTGTATTAGAGAGAGATTATTTATTAAAAACAAGACATTAATACTTATATAATTGTTATGTAATATACGAGCAGATGCCATAAAAATGATAACTACAATAATCGTGCTTCAGGCGTAGTGTAGTAAATATTGGTTCAAGCAACATGGAGGTATTAGTACACAACATCGATTTCATCACCACATTGTTTATGAAACACGTCTTCTATTACCCTAAGGATTACAATTATTTGCGTATTTTGCACGATGAGCTTCTCACCTTAGTGCATCAATAGTCTTCACAAATTATCTGTTGATATTGTATTTTGTCAGATAATTTAAAGTTTGCGCCTGTTGATCGAAACTGGATACAATTTGCCAAGTTTCACAGTCATACAAAAGTACTGTTAGTTTTATAAAGTGTAACTATATATTTTTTTTAATTTGCACTAACTGCCAGAAAATATTGAGCATACCAAACATTTGCTGAACTTGTATGCATACGAAACCTTATATTGTACAACTGTTTGTGTGCCAAATTCAATTGTCAAATAACAAATATGGTTGGTTGGTTGCAGACTAAATCTTTAAAGGATCCCAATTAACACGTAGGTGTCGTTTTGATACCACACACTCGAGGAAACCAGATTGATTATGGTAGATAGGTACATTAAATTCAACTAGTGGTGGTTAGAAATGCCATCAAATCTCTTGGTCTTTTAGTTGCAATTTCAGATAGATTCGGTAGTATATACATGCCCCAGCCTATATCTCTGAGAAAGTGCAGGGCATCTGCATGGAAATTACTTTGTAGTTTTCCTTTCGTCTCCGCCCATACTCGGGTTAAGTAATCCTAGATAAGCTGCAGCTCTTTCCACGTAGCATTGGACATTCTCGTATAGAACAGGCCAGTTTCTTTATTAAGTTCACTGAGTGGCGGAGAAAATTGCTACGCCCGTGATATGTCAAGACCCGAGCACTGCCTGGCCAATTCGCTTTCCCTTTCATAACGTGCAATGTCACTGTGACCTGGAGCCCATAACAGTGTAACTTCGGTCGCGTAACTTGATATAATATCTACACATCTAATTACGAATTACCTATAGAAATTAAACCTTACCAAAATAACCAGAAATTTTTATGCAAGATGTTGCTGGAAACAAACCATCTCTGCCTTTTCTACCGCCCATACAAGGTGATTCTAATATTGAAGTTGATACATTATTATGAAATGGATCATCACAAGCTTTATTTTCACCATTATTTGATATACACTTAAAACAATCAATACCATATGCTATAAACAAAAAGAAACTATCATAATTATTCTTATTTTTTATTGCTTTAAACAATAATTTATTTTAATAAAAAATTCAATTTATAAAAGAAATATACCTTTCTCAATAATAGTACCACATAAAGTTATAAGAAAAGTTATGGTATGCAGATTTATATGGAATTTATCCATTTTTAAATACTTGCTACTTTACTGTGATGAAAATGATGCAATTTAACATAAAATGTATGCTAACTGCACCGATCACTGAATTAATTACAGCAAACTTTTATAGATGTATTATACAATGTAAAATAGTATTCCTCAATGGTCTGTAACAATAAGAAAAAAATTCTATATAATATGCGATTAGTGTAACTAAATGCATTAAAATTATCTAGATTTTAATATTCATTGAAACTTAGAAAACATGCTAAAATCACTACTGATATCGACATATCTCATATTTAATTTGGAATTATATATTTTATTCATTGAAAACCTGAATCATAAAAAGTATGAAGACATAATTTCACCCACCATTTTTATTCTAATACACAAATCTCAGATTGAAATATATGTTCTCCTTGTTTATTATAGTATTCGATATTTAAGACTATAGTTCCATATTATTTATAAATAGGGCTGACAATGTCTAATCAATGTCTAATCGCATATCTATTATCCTCTGTAATTAACATATTACAATTGCAAATTTGTTCCTTTGGGCAACGTCTATATAAATGTAAATTTTCAAAAAACTAAGCTCAAGAGTTATATTTACAGCTACTTAGAGTATTGTAATAATTTATCATATACTCGTGTAAATCGGTGAATTTGTGTAAAACTGATAAGAAGGACGCATTTAAATTAGTGTGCATCTTTTTAGGTAATCAGCATTTGAAATTAGTAGAAATTGCTATTAAAAGAATTTGAATTATAGTTTTAGAATGTCAGATTCAAGGATATTTAAGGATAATTGCAGTAACACATCACTCTGCCAAAGTATTTAAATCTTTTGCCGACATATTTTGGTAGTATATAATGGAAGATGATGTTGTTGTTCGGTTGATATTTGAAATTACCTGTGTATTGCAAACATATGCTACTTTGGGGCATCAAGATTAAGTGTTTCCTATTATATTTACATTTTCCAAATACGTATGAAATACTAACACCTTAGTACTATTAAAAAATACGCATTAATCAAAATGATTCAAATTACTTTCGATACTAAAATTAGGCTATATTTCTGTGGTTCCAGCTCGGTATTTTGTGGCACCGATTTGTGACAAATACTGCTCGAATATATGCCTAACTTATACACAATCATAGAAAGGATTTCACCCATCGCTAACCTACAACATGATGATAGCATTGTAAAGTTACGATGTAAACCTAACCAAAGTTGATATATCACTTTTATTGCACCGACACTAATTTATTGTGTGTGACTATAGTATCATCGGAACCTTTAAGCATCGACAAACATAACATTAACACCATCTTTTTAGCAGCGATCACACGTCATTACTGAATATAGCGTAATCAAGTTACCGGTGACACCGCGTAGAGGTAAAGATTGGTTGTCGGCCACTCCATTCACCACCAGACTATAGCATACAATTGCAAATGACTTCTTAAAGGGGAGATTCAATGATTTTATCTTAGTATATTCTTTCTGTGATTGAATTTGACATTAAAATTTATAAATATGCATTTGCTTCCTAACTTTTTAACATCTCAATCGCAATATATACGATTAAGAATATTAAAAAATTATATAGAAAACATAAACAACGAAAAATAACTTACTGAAATAATATTTTCTTAAATCATACGGAATTAAATTTTATTTTATTGGTTTAACTATTTCATTCAATGAAGCAAATAATATTTTTTTAAATACAGATGTTTTACAATTTTAAAATATTATTCAGGAAAACTGTATTCATATAAATAAACAGTAGGTACCATAAATGATATTGATATTGAATCATAAAATACATAACATATTTATGATCACATAATATCCTAAACTCTATACTCGTTTATATATTAAATCCTTTCACAAGCAGAACTGTTTTATACATATTCATAATGTCAGTAGTTTGTAACTCTATTATATAGTTAATGAAGCAGACAACTTACATTTTTTTCCCTCGCATCAGCTTTACAATGGTACCGATAAACAATTTGTTATAAATATACGCAATCCAGACCAAAGATTTGCCGTGCTTTTTTGCATCTTCATTCGACATCTTTTTCAGCACCAACATCTCTTGATAATCCCAATTATTAAAAGTCTATTATTGTATTATTCACTTCAAAGTGGCATGCCATCGACGAACTAACCTAGTTTCATCTTCAAACTAATCCTATATGTATAATTATTGCAATAAACTTGTTTCTTGTGTTATGTGTATTTTGTGATATGTTTCGCCAGAGTTCTTACACATATTCAAGTTATCTATCTTCTACACTTAGATTATCAGTCTCACATTCCATTCGATCAGAATAATAACAGATGATAGTGCACTTCACCAATATTAATGGGATGCGATACAGATGCGATATGTGTGTCCAAGTTCAATTTTATTTCTGTTGTAAAATTATCAGTACCGGCGGATGATTTGAAGCATAATTTTGAAATCTTTATGTAGTCGACATTTAACCAAAACCAATGAAACTATTAATTGATTGTCGTGTCCAATATATGTGATCATACTCCAGCCATATATTTCATTTTCCAAACAGAAGTTAAATGTGAATATAAAGTTAAATGACATTGAATTTAAATTTGATTTTTATAAAAGCAGAAAAATATACATTTTGCAATTCGTGGAACTGAGGTTCAATTAAAATTTGTAATCCATTCAAACATTAACGAGGGTCGTCATGTACTCGTATATACTTATCTTCTTACAATCAAATACTAAATATACAAATTCTAAGAAAAAACAATTAACGAATTCCAATGGAGTTTCGTATTTATAAGCAAACATGTAGTTCTTCGTCATCATCATCATCTTAACACATTTACGGATCGTAAAAGTGATCCTTCAAAGAATTATCAACAGATAATTCAGTAGAACTAGTTTGTTGGTGAGATTTTTGATCACAAAGTCTATAAAGAGGAACTGTAATACGTATATATATATTTGACCACGATCACACATCATAAAACTGAATTATAACGTGATCGTGATTCTTGAGTTACCACGATGAGGTACCACTAATATATATAGCATATATATATTGGTTTGTAATAATATGTCCATTCACTAAGCACCGCAATCGGATTTTATTTCTGGCACGATCGCCCATTGATTAGATATTGGTAAATTAATAAAAAATAGTCTAGTTTAGTGAAAAAAAGCCTCAAGTATTATAATAATACAAATTTTCCGAACAATTAGAATTTAGTAATAAAATTTGTATTTTAAATTATTGACTATTACACGTGAACAAAAGGGTGGAAGCAATAAATTTCCTGCTTTAACCTTTTTTACATTTAACAGCAAAATCATGTTATTTAATAGCATCGTATATCATTGCCGTACTCGTATAACAATATTTTATTTATTACAAAAAAGAAAACTAAAGTTAAAAATAAGGGAAAAATTATTAAAGTCAACAATCAATGATGGGATGAATAGATGTAAGTAGGTAGTTATGGGGTATGTAATAAGGCGTAACATGTTGAGTAGTATACATATC
>JANSTX010020495.1:0-16182 GCA_027564355.1 Penthetria funebris
TTACTTTGTTCCATGAAAAAATTGTCTTTTATTTTTTAAATAAAATCCGCACTTACTTAGTTACCGACCCAATATTTGCATATTTTTTCCTTAACACATGTTTTAACGTATTATTTATACATCATGTGTTTCGAAGCTTTTGAACTCTAAAAAGACCATATTATTATTGCATATTTTACATAATTTGATGATAACCGCATATTCTGTTATAAAATGCACATTTACTGTATAAAATGCATTTTTAGTTATATATAATTTTTTATTAATGCATAATTATAATAATATGCAATATGCATATTCTTTTTAAATACCTATATTCTTATTTACGCATCACATTTTTAGATGTACAGTAATTATAGTTTGGATTTGAACGCACAGTTACATCGATTGATAGAAAATCACAGGTTCAATAGCATATAAATTGTGTGACACATAAAAATCTCAAAGAACTATCTACAGTACATAATTAAACAAAACATTTATTGTTGATTCAATTGCATGTATTGCAGACAAAAACCAGATTTTTAATGATTTCGGGGTTGCCTTTATAAGTGCAAATATCCCTTTTCCAAAAGACTGGAAAATCCGCAATTAGATCAGTTTTTTTGAAAAATATATGTCATCAGTTATTCATATTCAATATGTAATCTGCATATATTCTGTTTTTTTAAAGCATATTTTACACATATTTTCGGTTTTTAAATGTGTAAAAACTGCGTTTAGTCATCACGATCATGACATATATCGTAATCGTTTTAGCTACTACTGTTAACTAACTACTGTTCGATTATATGTAACTTTGAGAAAAATGATATTTACTCATAAGGAGGTTTTTGCACCACTATTTCGAAATCAAATAGCACTATTAAATTTATAACAAACGTTTCTTTATTCGACCTTTTCTATATTAATATACATTTTTAATTGATTACGAAGGTGAGTATTGAATGACAATAGAAGGTTAAACATTTTTCAATAAATTACGAGAGTCTATGTTATAAGGTCGTGACACCAACCCACTCATTGTGTATAATTAATACAAATTAATTTTACTTAATATCTCTTGAAATACCATCAGTTCAATTTATTGCCAATTTTTTGATACATATTGTATTTTGTCAGAAAAGTTATAATTCATTTGACACATCAACGATAATGTTAATTGAATTATAAGGATATCACAATGACAATATAATTTATAATTTCATTGATTCATATTTGCATTTTAATTGTATCTATTAATTAATATTATTTAATCAAAATCTATTTCATTGTAAGCAAATCAAAATGACCGTCCTATTTTAATTTTTTTTTTTTGGAAACTAGTTTTTTTTCTGTAGTTAATCCATCACGATTAAAACATTAATTAACATCACTTTTAATTCACACATGTGTTTTTTAGACAATTAATTTTTTTTTATCACATAATCCAATTAGGTCCCTCATTTGTCACCACTATTAATTTTAAGTCAATAATAAATGCTGTTTATTATTAATTCCAATGAAATCATATTTTAGAAATATTTTGTATTGCTAGTCGAAAATATGACACTTGATGATTTTAATTTTTCAATTTTAAATATGTAAATAAATTTTTGAACACACTTTTCTTTTAAAGCATTTTATTTATAATCAAAAATTTAATTATTCCAAATTATTCTTACCAATTTAATCATTTTTTGTTTTTATGGTTTACTTTTTATAAATTATGTTTTAAAAAGAAAGAAAACTGTTTTCTTTAAAAAAAAAAATGGTGTTTTGAATCTTTCAAAATAAAAACCTCTACTGACTTCCTCATTTAATTGATCTTCATTTTTATATGAAAAATTTTCAAAATTATCACAAAAAAGAAAAAAGAAGAAGAAACAAAAAAGATATGGGTTGAATACATTTATTAAAACCAAATCAATTAAATTACGACATAATACACTGAAATTATATTATCAAAATATTAATAATTTATAAGATAAAAAAAAAAATTTAAAAAATTACAATAAATAAAATTTATTTAAGGTCAGTGCCAATTATTATGTAACACAATGATGGCGATGGTGTAGCTACATATAAATCAAAGGTGTCAATGTATCATATTAATTTTCGTATTACCTCACATTAATTCAAAAATGCACATTTAAGTTGGCAATAGTAGTTTAATTAACATAATTAAATCATAACACAAACTTTCAAATAATAATTCATCCTACGCTTTAACAAATTTTAAATTAATTTTAAAAAAATTGCACATTAAATTTCTTATATAATAAGGTATTTTATTATGACAATTTTTTAGTCATTAGGAATTGATTTAAATTTGAACTTTAATTGTTAACAAGAAAGGAAATTACTATAACTTTCTAATTTATCGATTAAATTTTTATTTTTTTTTTTTAATTGGTTAATTATTTAAAATTATCATTTTAATCATATGCAATTTAAGAAAGCGGCATATTTATAAATTATACATTTAAGTTTGAATATATAGAAAAATGTGCATTTAAGTGAACGACATATTTTAAAATTAAAGGAAAAGCATTTTCATTTTGCATATATGAATGTAGTATTTTTTACGTAATAGTATAATGTAGTATTGAATTGCAATAGGCGGGTATCGTGCCGAGATACTGTACGCCTATAAATTCGAAACAAATTTTTATTTTATTTTTGAATTGGAACAAAAATTGCTGGTGCATTTTTATTTCTGTGTTTTCTAAAACTGAATTAAACCAATGTTCAGATATGTTTCGCTTTATTCGTCTTAATTGATAATCTTAATCTGTATCGAATCTAATGATATATTTAGACACATGGTTGAACCAGAAAAAATTTGCACAGATGACAACCTTTAGAATTCCTTTCAAATTAATGAGCACGGGCTACAATCTCTATCTTGACTTACTGTACAAAATTTTGTATCGTCCTTATTGTGATTTTTTTGATGTACATTATGGTGTTAAGCATATTAAGAAGATAATGACTTTGCCAATATTGTCCTGCTAACACAATCAGAAACGAACATTAATGGACTAAAGTTGCATGGATTTTTAAAATAAATAAAAAAATTATTCATCACAGTACACAAAACAAATGATATTGTGTCCAAATTATTTATTGTGTTTACGCCCCTCCATATTACTTTTAAAATTTTCGTCTGATTTAGGTTTTTAGGCCATGGGAACAAAGTTCCAAGGGTCTATTGTATTTGATTCCGTTCATATAACGCCAAGAAATAAATATCTCAGAAAAAAAAAAAAAATTACACAGCTTGTCCGTCCGTCCGTCTGTGCGCACGATAACTTGAGAATGCTTCGAGAATTCGCTATGAAATTTTGCACGTGTTACTTTTATCTGATTTGTGAGGCTAAGTTCGAAGATGAGAAAAATTGGAGTACATTCAAGTACCTCCCATACAAACTTTTTATTCCTTTTTTTTAGATTAAAATTTGGTGTATAATATCAAAGACAATATAAAAGAGAATGCTTTGAGATATCGCTATGAAATTTTGCACGTGTCAAGTACCTCCCATACAAACTTTTCACTCTTTTTTTATTTTTTAGATTTTCTTTTTTTATTATTTAGATTAAAATTGTTTGTATAATACATACAAACTTAAAATTTTACATATATAACTGATATAAATTGAAAGAATGTGTCTGAGTAAAAGCCTAATCGAATTACTCCTTGAAGTACCTCCCATGTATATTGTGCACGATAACTTGAGATTGCTTGTACTCGTCAATTTTATCTCATTTGTGAGCGATAGTTCGATGGTGAGAAAAATTGGAATACTCCTTTAAGTACCTCACATACATACTTTTACTCCTTTTAGATTAAAATTGGGTGTATAATATCAAAGATTAATATAATTATATTGTTCTTTTGTATTATATACCTGTAATTATAGGCGGGTAACAAAGTTTCAAAGGGACTATTGTATTTGATATCATTTGTTTATAGTCTTGAAGGAATAATCGTTATTAGAATTAAAAATATATGAAAATGTAAACTTGATCAGATAACTTCCTAGCGTACTTCTCATGTATAATTTGCTGATTAAAATAAGTTATATGATAGTAACATTCACTAATTTAAGTAAACATTCTAGGTACGAGATATCAACTATTTTGTAATCCTCTTTAATGAATATTTATACAGTATGTTGTGATCCGTTAAACAATTTCCAGGACCTACAATCATTGACAACCAATTATACGTTTCTCTTGTTAAATATTATATTTTGAATTGTAACAGTAGTAATGCACCATTGTTATCCATTTCTATTTATAATAAAAGGATTCAAATGTCAGAAACGAAATTGACTTGACAAGGTAAATTTGTTAATATTGTAAACCCTTTATTGCATAAAACTTAAAGCTTAATATATAAAATGTACATTATGTAAACAATAATTAATCCCCAAATGACATCGCATTGTGCTCATATAATGCTTAATGTACATGTATTTTAAAAATGTCAGTGTTGCTTTAGTGGGAAGGTGTACTCTGGGCTGGTGGTAATTGAATTGGGTATTATGACTGGAAAAATAAATTTTAAATTCAGTCTTTATTGACTTTAGAGGGTTGGGAAGGAGAATAGGAATAGGAAACTAAAGTGAAGCGCGTCACTATAACCTCAGAGACTCAACCAAAGACAGTAAATTATAATGTCACCAATAGAGTGTAGCACCACCAGAAAATTTCGATTCGTTATCACTACATAAGTGGCATTTGTGATGTTATAATGGTAAATTGAATTTCATAAAATGAATCCGTTTAGGTTATCGATTGTAATGCATAAGTGTCAAATTAAATGCATGCAAGTGCAAGTGTAGCCTAGGTGGAATAGAGTGACATAAGATTCATATGTAAATTGATGTGATGGTTAAGGCTCAAGTGGGAAATAATAGCCTTAGACATAACCATTGAGTGGTGATTTTAGCTCATATTATAATTACGAAAGTGTATAACTGCTGTGTTGATTCTGTTTTCTGTTATATATCAGTCTAGTTCCAACAGTGGAACGTTAGTGGTTGTAGATTAGAATACCGTTATTATCATATAATCTTCCATTGTATTCTAAATAATAGAGATGTAGTGGATGTTTGAATCTGTGATTTACCGATTCACTAAATCTGATGTGTCTTCTGTCATAACGCGCTTGATGATGGAATTATGACCAAACACTTTAAAAAGCCTTTGCACAGTCAATGGATGCCGCATTGGTTAGTTGAAGGTATGACCATATCACTCATGGCTAGTAGTTTAAACCCTTCTTCACCCCATTTATGAGGCAAGAAGCAAATCTTAACTTTCACTGTATTCGATCATATTAATTATCACAAACCTTTCGAGAATAATGAAATCGGACGATAGTTGGTAAGTAGCAGTTGGATTCTTTCCGGCCTTAAAATTTTGGTATAACCGTTGTAATTTTCCATGATTTTGTTATGTATGTATTTGTTAAATGTTTGATTAAATAGTCCACATACATTTATTGGATGATATGTTGTTGAATATGCTTGAATATCGATCAGTACCCCTCGTTACCTTATTGTTGGACTCACTGATTAACGATTACCATCCCAATATTAATAATTTTATTGCGTGACGGGGATCAGAATACGGGGTAAAGTCAGAAGCAAAATGATCAAAGTAATCCTGAAAATAAAATTTAGTTGAAAATAAATTTAACTTATGTTTCCAAAACTGAGATATTCAAAATTTTGTTGAAGATTTGATTCAAAACTTTTTGAATAATGATTTTTTTTACACACCCAATTTCAAAACAATGGCATTTTTATAAACCTTAAAAATAAAAATTAAAGACAATACATGCAACTAGTCCATTGCAACGAACATTGCATAGTCATGCTTCAAACACGTAAATACAAAAGATTGTGGTTGATGTCAAATGAACCAGAGTGCAGTCAATATTTCTGAAGTTATTTGACAACACATGGTAATGCTGTTCACGCATTCAAAATGCGAAAGGAGTTGCTCGGGATACTATATGAGATGTGACAAGCAACACAATTTTAATTGTTTATCGATAATTTTTTATACAGTTGTGATTCTAAAGGTTATGACAGTATACTACTTTTTTTATTACTTTGATCTTGATTTTGATCTCACAGCGTTGACAGTGCATACAAAGTATTCGACAATGATCCATATATAATAAGAGTCACATACACTTTGATATCGAAATGAATTTACAAAAATAATTTATGGTTGAACATTTCGTTTGCTACCCTCCCCTAAAAATATATGTGCTGTAGTTTAACCGATGATAGGTGGATTTTAGTTATTCTGTAAAATTACCAGAATGCACAAGTAATTGTTTATAAAATTATTTAACTTTGCACATATAATCAATGATTAGTCATTCAAGAAATGTGTTTACAGTGCATTCAATCATTATTCCATTATTATTGATCTTGTGTTTTATAAATGGTTGTTGTACAGTGAAGACAATTTTTATCATACATACAACAGTTTAAATCGTCCTTGTTTTTTTTTCGGTGCTCTCTATTTTGACTATTTATTCGCCTAACCTGTGTGTTGTCAATTTGTTTCATACTAAATTTGAAGTTTGTAAACATATAATTTCTATTTCACTGTCGATTTCTAATAAAATTTTCCATTTTTTTATTATATTTTAATTAACATTAAAAATCCACTAAAATTGTCTATAATTGTCTATAATCAGCATTTTGGCATACTATACAGCACATATACTTGACGATCTTCGATCGATAAACATTGTTTCATAATTCACATAATTCAGCAGTAATAAATACTTTATAATATTATTTCAGTTAGAAGATATCATCATTATTTCATCAGATCAACATTACGCAGCCACCATCGGTATTTACTCACATTAAACAAGTATCTAACTCCATGTTTCAACAGTTAAATGATTAGAGGTTAGTAAATATATTTTCACTTTAAAATATTGTGCAAACTATAAGTTAATATCTATTGATTTACAATATAATCCATATCATTGATAATTTAATCCTCTATGACTTGTTGTCTGTTGTTGTCAAATTATTGATTTTTTATCTCCATCGTTTTTATTGTGTAAATTAATGTCTGGCAATTACATTTGTGTAAAATTGTTGATAATAATGCATTTATTTTTTAAGTTTTAAAAATTTCGAAGACATTTACAATTTGAATTGAACATATTTGATTTATAGTATGAGAGTAGTTTGTTAAGTCAATTGAATAAATGTAAAAAATAATGTTCCTGTTTGTGATTGCCGGGAACAACAATATACAATACATTATACGAAAATGTTGTTATAGTTCGATATAACCCAAATTCTTATTAAATAAAATCATGTTCTGTTTAAATGGATGATGCAAAAGTAAACCAACACCCGAATCAGTCTTTATCCTTGCCACTATCATATAACAACATATTCAATGTATCTATTTGTACCTTTTCCTTTCTTTCTCGTTTCAGATAAGGCACAAAAATCAATCTTGTTGTGTTTCATTTCCATTAACAGTTCTTGATCTTTATTGCTAAGCGATGTTATATTCCAGCAAGCAATTTGCAATATATTCTTTTTCCATTTTCGTGTCGTCCATGTTGGTGCCGATTCGTCGTTGTATAAGTCCAAGTCGTTATCCGAGACTAAATTCCTAGTACTTTACGCGTTCAGTTGCAAACAGCATGCTATCAGTGCACACGATCTTCTGGAGTAATTTTCATATATGCCGTGTGGACGAGAATAGAAGTTCAGTAAATACCTTAACAATTAGAAAATATAGACTCTTTAATTTCTAATTGCTTAGATACAGTATAGTAATAAAGTCTTTTGTCTCTCTATTTGTGCATATTTCGCAGTTTATCTATATAATAGGTGTTAATCTTTTTTTTGACAAACCCGTCAGATTTAATTATTTTTAATAATATGGAATTAAATTATCATTTGTATTGACATTCATATAGTGGTCGGTTATATAAACACTGTAACACTGCGGAAGTTACTTGATAATCAATTTTTATTCAAGATACAACTTCGTTTTCGAACTAATAATTCTAATCAGTACAGTAATTACCCAGCTGGAAGATAAAAATATTTTGCTCGGTAATTATTGCGCAGATGAGAACTAGTGTTTTGAATAAAAATTGGATAATTATCATGTGAATAAAATAAATGAAAAAATATGGTTGTTAAATAAAATAAAATTAAAAAATATTTCAATATTGAATGGCAGTTGAAAGCTCACAACATCTTCAAGCTAAAATCGGTCAATGAGCGGTGTGCAAATTTTAAGCAATGTATGCTATCGACTACGACAATATTATATCATACATCGATTCTGGGCATTGAACATGCCCAGGAACAACCTCTTTTATTTATGCTTAGATAGTCATCAACGTATCTAACAATCCTATTTGTTCATTGTTTTGAAGTTTGTTAAAAATTGACAGATTATCCTGAGTATGTGCTTGAATTATAATTACTTTATAACATGTATGATATTTAACCGCAGCATTACTTTATATCGCAGCTATTTTTATTCTCAAATTTTTATACATATTATATTAGAAATGCATCGCTTAAATGTGTGTACCTTTATGCCCGTAAGCAAATCATCTATTATATAGTCTATCTATGGCTATTCTTAAGACAATGGATACAGTTCAAATTATATCTTGGTAATCAAATCATTGTGATGTTTTTACTTTAAATTCATCGAAGGTTTTGAACACTTTCTTATTGGATCTTTTGTGGAACATAATTGAATCATCGAGTAATATAATAGTAATTTGACATTACTTTTTTTATATTTATAGGATAATTACAGCCATTGTTTTTTTATTTTTATTTTAATTGTGATATGACATACCTAACATCCATTTTTGCATAATTCTATGAATTGACAGCAGTGATCACATATATTCATTACTAGATTTATGATGATCATAAATAGCAATAATAACTGGACGTTCGTTGATTATATTCTTGTTTTATAAGTAGTCGTAGCTGTATAGGTGATAGTTTGCTGCTTACGGTTCTAAGTGGCATTTTGTGCATGTTTGTATATGTACTCATATTACAATGAATTGATTTTAGTATAACTGCACTTACTTTTTGTTGTTTTGGTTACTATAGTTGCCAGTGTTGGAAAGGATAGTTTAGTTTTGGAGCACTAATTATATGGAAAGCGATGATGAATGGAGTAGCCGACTAGCATCTTCAGGTTGCCCAACCTATATTTACAAATTTTTGACCGATTATCTACATTTTTGACATTATATTCGAAATCAACATAGGTTATCGGTTGAAATTTGAAGTAGCACTTGTAAAAGCCCTTTTGCGTTATTCATTTATTGGATAGATTTTTAAATCAATAAAACTGATAGATATATTCTCGTAGTTAGTATACCAAGAACTAGGGATGTAATTTTGTGTTTATTTTGAATTCACAAAGTTTAAAATAATACTAAATTAACTCTGTTTTATTCTATTTATTGTATTTTTCTTAGTTTTATTTTAATATTTAACTTAATGTATAGTATTTATATATATTTGTACTTAAAAAATGCTGTTTATGATGGTTTATGTGTATTATGTTCGTTGCGGTTTATATGCATTTATATATCAAATTAATCATATTTAATATCTCGTGTTTTCATCAACAATCGGTCGTGGATTATTTTTAATCCAATTGAGAATTTCAACAACATGTGGTGGATTTGGTGGTGGAGTTGGTAAATGATCACCTTTAGGTTGATAACCATTTTCATCAGCTGTATATGTTAATTGAATTGGTGTACCGTCTTTTGCAAACCATTGTGCGACTCCTTGTACAAATACACCACCAACACCTGCTTCCTGAGCAAATATATCATTTGTTGTTTCAATTTTCCATTGATATGAACCATCAGGATTTACTTCCTATACAAAAGAAAATGCTAATAAAATAATGTTTTACATTTTCAAATTAAGTAATTAAAAATTACATGCCTATGACATTTATATATAATAAAATTCATATACGATGGTGTAATTTTGAATATATTTTAATTTATTTAGTTATTAAAATGAATGTTGTTTATTTATTTTTTGTTAAAGAACTTACATTTAATTCAGCTTTCGTTTCGGCATGTTTTTCAGCTGTACCAATGATCGATGATACACATAGTAATAATGTTATTGTCTAAAAATAAAACACACTTTATTTTGAATATTCAATATTAATTTGCTTTAATTTGTTCCATATTGCCGGTTATATATGATTAATGTTTAATTTACATATGATTTTTGAATAGGAGGCTTCTGAAAAGAAAATGATAAAGAGTGACTACTTTCAGGTTTTTGTATACTTAATATTGTGTTTAACCGTGAAATCTAGCGAACTTATCGAAATGAAATTATTTAAAAATATTAAAAAGCATAATCACACACTATAAATTCTTTTAACAATGAGAATCAATTCGGCTTTTTTTTTTTTTAAAAAAAAAGTGAGACGAAAATGTTTTACAAATCACTACACATTGCGTGTTTACAGAATGCTCAAATCTGATTTCTATGTCAGTCCACTAATATGGTAACATCTCGACGAATATTCAAACCATATTATAATTTTATAGATACACACATGTTGTAAAGTATAGATTTTATTAAAAACGATCTTTTTTTATAATCGCCTCAATTGATACTACTTTGAATCTACAATAAAAATTTGTGGACATTTTTTCATTATTATATGCATATTTTCTAATGTTTTAATATTATATGTATTTAATATGAAAATAACTTTATATTCGACTTGAATTATTTGCACCTCTAAAATGGTTTAACCAGGACTCATGTACCAATCAGGGTAACAGACTTGAGTGACTTGGTGACTTGATGACTTGATGACTTGGTGACCATAGATTGTATAATATAAGTAGCTGAAAATATCTTAATATTAGACTAACAAATACTTTAAAATTTAAACCACACCTGGACGATATTGCTTCCAATGTATTCCGTTCATTTCACGCAATTGTTCAAATCTTAATACAAACTAGTAGATTGTATAAAAGAATTAAAACCAGAGTATCATGAATGCGGGATAGGGTTGAGTTGGATTTAGAGGAGAAGTGTAAAATGCAAACTTTTTATACGTCGAATGTGGCTTCAGAAAGTTAAGGACCCAACTTTGACATAGCATCTCTACCCCGAAATGGTTTCAATATGCAAGGTGGATGTCGTCTGTTGGATTGAGTAGAACGTCCGCCTTGACTAATATTTTAGCTTAGGACATATACTAATTGTTATAGACTACACTGGAGTTGTTAGATAGCCGATGACTGATTCATTAGTGTACTTGATTCTTGTTATTGAATAAGACGTGGTTAAATTTGTGGAAATATCGTTGGAAGGTGATTGGGATTGTAAATCAACTAAATATATAGTATATTATATAATATTGCTCAAGTTTGTAAATGCGTCCCTACACCATTTCTTAGACGATAAATGTAAATGTACGGACTTGAATAGGTTCTCGATGCTTTTTTTGTGAAAATGAATGATTTATTTTTAAAAAAATGTAAATAACATGTCATTAAAAGTATTGTTCATCGCTAGCGACTACTTTTTCCCATCTTTCTGATGGATATTCGGCTTTTCCGTCGAGGTTGATGAAAGACCCAACCTTACTTCACTATTTCACGATTTTTTACCTTTTGACATATCGTTGTGTATCCACTTTTCATTACCAGTCATGATACGATGCAAAATACCTTTATTTTTCTGCCGGCTTCAACTTGTTTAGCATCCAATTTGCTTGCTTTTGAATCACTTCTTATGCTTTCAAACGTTTGGCAACTGTTGTGTGATAACTCCTAATGCTTCTGCAAGTTCATTTCGCGTCAGACATGGATCTTCGCCAGAGCGTTGTTTATCTTTAACATCAAAATTATTATTTTTTAAGCTTAAAAATTCGAAAATAATCGCTGCATATTGTTTCCGACCGAGCATTGTCGCTATAAGTCTACAAGAATTCATTGTACTTCAGCTGCAGATTTTTTTTTTAAGCAATGCAGTAAAATTTCCTGCAAATACTCTTTTTTGGCTCTAAATTCGTTATAACGAATTTAATCGTAGGCGCCATTCATTCCAGTTGTTGTGCCACAAACCATCGATACTGTGCGTGAACTAATATGGCAAATTCATCATGTGATATATCGTAAGATTGACGCATCCTAGAACATTAGAATGACAAGCATCAATAAGATAATGCATCAATATTTGGCTGTATAAAAGATATGTTCTCGTTAGATCCCATATAATTTAATAAACGCTAAAAAAAAGGTTTGTGTCAATTGGTGCAATGAAGCGTTGAAAAAATATGATCATTGTGCATCAAATACTGTATATAATATCTGAACAAGTGACGAATCATGG
This sequence comes from Penthetria funebris, assembly GCA_027564355.1. Lineage (NCBI taxonomy): Eukaryota > Metazoa > Arthropoda > Insecta > Diptera > Pleciidae > Penthetria > Penthetria funebris. The sequence goes on from JANSTX010020495.1 coordinate 12,420, forward strand.
ATTTATGCATATGAGTCTGAGACAAAGCAGTAATCGACCGTATGAGTTTTCCAAGACGAGCCAATTAAAACAAAATTTGTTGCGCTTCGCATCAAAGCTTGTTTCGTCGGCATTAGCGATCATGTGACTATATGGGCGTTAGAGAAACGTAAGACAGTCAATGCTGAATGTTTGCCAAAAGTCTTTGAAAAAATTCGGTAAAAGAATAAAAAAAGACGAATCATTCTCTATCAGGATAATGCGAGCTCTTGCACATCAGCTTAAACAAAAGAATTTTTGACCGGCCAAAGCGGGATTTTTTTTTCTTCTTAATTCTACTTTGGATCAGTCAAATAAAGTACCACCAGCATAAAAATATTTCTCTCTAATACTCGTAAGGGTCCAGAAAAAAAACAATATACAATACATACGAGTACTCGTACGGTGTAGATGGAAATGATTTTTTATGTAAAAAAAAGGGGTAAATAGAAAGAAAATATTTTTGTTTACATTAGAATTGGGATCAAGTTCCATCTATATTTTTCGTCCCACATTGAGTGGTTCGTGGATTATCTGCACTATACATATGCTCCAATTGAAGGTACTGACTTGGTTTTATGGATAACATTTTATGTTACATACGAGTAAATGCATATTAGGAACGGCAAGTTAATAACGTAGTGCAATCATATGATGCACTTGTCGTATTCTGATGATGTTGATGATTATAATTATATAATTCACTTCAATCTATTTAAAAATGTATTGACTTATTTGTTTTTAACAAGTTCCTTGTGTCTAAATAATTGATTTTCATATTCAAAGGGGCAGTAAATTTTATTAGATAAAAATCGTATGGATATATGAATATTTCAAGGAGTAAATATTATTGAGTTATGTTATATTTTTTACATCATAAATTTGCAGAAGTAGAATTGAGCAATTATTATTTTTGAGGCAATTGTCTACTTACTTGCATATTTTTTGTATTGCACTTTAAGATAATATCACAAAATCCATTTTATTATCTTGCATTTGAGTTTATTTTAATGTTTCAAATATGATAGAGTATTAATTAGATTTTAGATAAAATAATTAAACATGTGAATAATATTATACATTTTTCGGTTTTTAATAAAATTTTACTATACCTACACTAAACATAAAAACAATAAAATTATATGGGAATATTTGAATCCTTAAAATTCACTTACAAAATAAATCATTCCTAATGTATTTTTCCACAAAATTTATTACACTTTTTACTTGTAATGCCTACACAACTTCAATGAATTTTAATTTATTACTGATATTTCAAAATGATGTATAACTTGCTTTTATATTGATTATGCAAATAATTCTATGAGTTGTATAATTAAATGTTCATCATCAACATCTTACACTTGTAATACATACATTATCTTTTGTGGTATAAATGAAATAGACACCGATAAATTGTATTTGAAAATGAGATTCTTCTTAATGCAAGGCCATTCTGCAAGGTCTATTAGCATCACGTAATAGTTTTAAAATTTATTATTATTCAATTGTTAAAATTGTATATATAAAATCGATAAAATCATATTGATCTTTCTAGCTAATGCTAATATTTTTAAAACTTATCAATTATAATTACATTATGGGAAATCATTATGGAATTTAGAATTGCGTGTGGAACTTTTTCTTTTTTAAATGTTAGATACTCGTATTGATAACTTATAGATCGATACCTCATATACTTGTGATGAGGTGTAAAAATGTTTTGTTAAATAATTGAGTTGCGACTAGTTTGGTCTAAATGGTAAATGGCATATATTATAAATTGAGACGGATTGAGTATTCTATTATCTTGACTAAATGAATAAATGTTTATATAATATGTTATTTGAATTTCATTAAAAATATATAATTTGTTGTATTAAATAGAGAAACTACACAACCGTCCAAATAAAGTATGAATGTTTTTAAAAAAAAAAAAAAAAAAAAAAAAAAAAAACTATTGGTCTGCCGAAATGATTAGATGTGAAGATATTACTCGTATACATCTTTTCTTGTGGCATATGACTAAAAATGTACACGTTAGACCACAGATTATATAATGTCAATATTAATGATTATATTGACTAAATTGATGTAACTATGTTATATTAAGATGATGCATTTTTTATATAGTAATTGTCTAACGAATTTCTTTCATCGCAGCTATAAAAACTTGATTAACATCACATTAAGAAATCTATAGTAATTTTTAAAAATCGTGAAAGTACATAAAAACTTTCATTTAATTATTATTATGTTGATTGTGTTTGTCTCAAACAATAATGAATTAAAACATTGAACTAGAGTTAATTTTACACAATAAATAATTTTTTAATTGTAATTTATTCATATTTTCTATAAAAGTCGTTTTTTTTTTTTTTGTGTTTTACACCAGAACTTTCAATTTAATTATCAACTTATTTTTTCACAGGGTTGGCATATAATAATAGAATCCGAAATCGATGCAATGTCGCATCCTAGTCTACTTTCTATATTATGTTATTGCCGCCGGTTGTCTTACTTTAGGTGTTTACTGCGGATTTGATTTCAAAACGACTTGTAGCAGAATCTTTAAATCGTTTTGTAACCGATCTTTGGTCAGCCAGACTCTGAGCAACCTGAATTTCAGTTGTATTGAATAGTTCGCGAATGTACTACTCATTACATCTTTCCATTTTCTGAATCTCATTTGAGATCCGCTATCAGTGCCATGATTGAATTGGACATTCATTTCTAGAGCAGAATATGTACATTTCAAATATATGTAGCATTAACATTTGTCATGTTTTATTGTTAAATAGAATTCTTGAAAAAATATTAATTACTGCTTGTCACCACTGTTGTACACGACTTGCAATAATCAAGTTCCAAAAATATTATCTTTCATTATTACGACTTTATATAGAAACCAAAAATACACTCCTACTGACATATCGTGATCGAGTTACCGGTGACACCGCGTGTATGTAAAGATGGGTTGTGTAACATCGCTGATAGTCGACCATTCCATTCATCATCAATTCAAACGATAGTAGTAGATTACCTTGTATTTGCAGTTATTGTTCGTAAGTTATAGTATTCATATATAAATAAATAGTTTGTGTATTACGCCAGTAGTCAATGCACAATTATATACTATAAGCATCGCGATACACTATAAAGATATGCTATAATATTATCCATATGATCAGAAATTGCACGTAAATTATACGCCAGACCTCTGTCAAATTGTGGTTACGCCAGACCTCTGTCAAATTGGATAAAAATCTGAACGTGTTCAACGCAAGCATACGTCGCATACTGCAGAATGAACTTCAATTTAAGTGAAAACAGTATAAGATTTGTTTCTCGACAGTCACACGACATGAATGCTACACCAGAATTACTAACAATATAGTGACATTGAGGCGTTTCATTCCAAAAACCATAGAGTAAAATAATATCATTGATGGCAATTTGACATTCAATACTGGAATTCGCAATTTTATTGTATAACAACTAATTAATTTTTATAAATAATCAACTGACAAAAAAAAGTTATTAAACTTAATGATTGAATTGAATTTATTGAAGTTTCTGTTCACACGTTTTGAGGATATAATTAGGGGCCCAAAGATATCCTCTTAAAAGCAAATATTCCGAACATGCATTTGCTTCTCAGAGTGAACCTATGGTTTTTTGGTAACACCATCTATTTTACACGTAATCCGTGAACAACTGAGTTTGATTGGCAATGCTTATGAGC